>PVJI01002641.1:0-140953 GCA_004026765.1 Micronycteris hirsuta | reverse complement strand
TAATCAAAGCTTTGTTATTGCCACAGACTGTATTCTCCAAACACCTAATCCTCAATGCAATGGTATTAGAAGGTGGGAGATTTGGGAGGTGATTAGGTCATGAGGACAGAACCTTCATGAATGGAAGTAGTTCCCTTACAAAAGAAACCCCCAAGACTGACCTTGCTCCTTCTTCCACATGAGGACACAGCAAGAAGCAGGCAGTCTATGAAGCAGGAAGCAAAAGCACAGACCCTGTCATCAAGGAGCTCTCAGTCTGTGGGAAGAGTTGACTTCCCATCAAAGCCCCACAAATAAATGTTAAACCACAGCTATGACAGGTTTTATGATGAAAAGGCACAGATTATTACAAGAGTACAAAACAGGAGAACATAATAGAATTCATGATATCAGATAAAACTTCTCTGAGGAAGAAAAGTTCAAACTGTGTTCTAAAGATTAAAGGGAGTTACAAGGAGGAGAAAAGTGCATAGGCAGATGAAACTCTGTGAAAAAAATAAGAGCGCGTTGAAGAAACTAAAAGACAGCGTGGAGCTTGGGGCAAGGTGAGGAGTGGGAGGCCAATGAGAGCTGGCAGGGCTTTATGCACCGTGCTAATAACTTTGGTCACTGTCTTGGGAAGAGTGGGAAGACAATGAAAGGTTTTCCTCAAGGAATGGCAGGGTGATATAAAAATATTCTGGCTTCATCACGAAATTTGGAGGGGAGCAAGAATGAATCAAATATATGAAAACAATTTGGAAGTGTATCAGTTCAGGTCTTCCAAGAAATGGATGCCAAGATAAAGTTAGAAGTGCAGGAGATTTATTGAGGCTTGTCTATGTGAAAGAAAAGACAAGGAGTTGAATACCCAGGGGAAGATTTCAGACTTCAACACAAGAATTAAACCTGTGAAAGAGATATGTCGGTAAGAAGGAATGAGTAGGAAGGGCCTCACATTGCTGTATGGTTCTGACAGAGTCTCACTCAGCCCAGGACAGAGCCCCAGTGCAAAGTCTGCTCACAGCCGAGCTCCACACTGGTCATTAGAGACCAAGCCCAGTCGCCCCTCTGTGAAGAGTCATTGGCTGGGGCTGTACTCCGCATGGTGGATTCTCTCTTGGAAGGAGATCTGAGAAATGCTTCAGTCACAGGAATGAGTTGACTTAAAAATTCAGGCAAGAGATGCAGTGGTCAGTGGTGAAGATAGGAATGAAGTAAAAACGATAGATTCAAGAGATATTTAGGAAGAATGGAAATGAGTAGTAAAAGAAAGGTCAGCATTAAGAAAGCTCTTGTATTTCTGGTTTTCACAACTGAACAAACGGTACTATAATTCTCTGAGACCAAGAGCCCCCTAAAAAATGGTTAAGGTGTCTGCAGGGCATATAAAATCTAAAAATGTGAATTACTCCTATGAGTTTTATTTAAAATTAAGTATTTAAAAGAATACGTCATTGAGTATGTGAAGAGAGGGGAATGATGAAACCTCAAAACAGTGAAGGAAAGCAGAATATTTGACTTTTTTTTCTTCATAACATTGTCAAAACTGAAGGAGAATCAATCTCAAGAGCGGAAACAGCCAAGAAAATTGTTCTTGCCATTCTAGGAAGTAAAGGGGCAGAAAGCCTACTTATACACTTTCTCAGTTGTTGGAGGGACAGAAACTCAAGTCCCCAGTGGCAAAATACTAACTAGCTGCCAACGAGTACAGTTTCCCCAAGGAAATACACGTATAACTTTTTCTTTTTTATGATGATTCAATATAATGCAAAAATCTGCGTAGAGGCACTGAGATATCAAGGTAATCAGCAAAACCAAAGAAGAGAAAAATGTGACCTAAACATTTGTAGCAAATTAGTATTTAGTTCATGTCTTAAAACTAGGGAAGCATCCCTTGAGATTTGAGGCAAATTTTATGTTGAAGAGAAAAGTACATTAAAACTGATTTCAAGGCATGGCCTTTTGAAGAAATTTGTTGGGCTAATAGCAGGATACCATGACAACCAGCATATCATACACAATTTTTGGTTAGTTATGTTATATGTGAAATGAAGCTTATGAAGGATTCTCATCTTACATTTTAATGTACAGTATAAATGTGTTGATTGTGTCTAAAACTGGTTTCTTGCCAGGAACACTCCTTATTGGTAAGCATATTTTTTTCTTTCAAAATTTCTTACCTCAAAGTTTGTAGTCATATTTTGGATCATGCCAATATGTTCTGAAACATATGCATTAACTCAGAATTATATAACTCAAAAAAGTTAAATAACAAGTCATCTAGTAAGTTATTATAAAACATGAAATATAACCAATTTTAATATGGCTGATTTAGCTGCTGATCAATAGCCATAGTATCCACAATGCAGTCATAGTTTCCAAGACCCAGTTAGCATGAAACCTGACCACCAAAACAAAACCGAGAATCAACTCCCTACATGCTTCTAGAGTGTGTTGAGCTGGCTGCAGACAACCATACACTGACCATAAGGTGGTATCAATCCATGGGAAGCATCATGAGCAGAGGTCACAAGACACACTAGCTAGGAATTAAGAGTGACTGAGACAGAGAGACTGACCAATGCTTGGACCAGGAAAAGCAAGCTGTCCATCCCACTGCCCTTACTTGGTCACATTTGCAGCTTAGCTCATGTATAGGAACAAACAAATGAACGCTGTAACTGCTAAGTGATGTTTATGGCCAATTTCCTTTCATTCTGCCTATGCACAGACATCTGGAATGTAGGTCTTTTTGTTGAATGCATTAGACAAAATTGACTATGTATATTTGGTCAGAGAGTGTATGCAAGCTGGAGAGAAAATAGGGAGAAGGTAGTATTGAACTTATTCACCCACCCTAAACAAAGCCTTGTCCTCTACTATCCCAGGGAAAGCAAAGTCATACCAAATGCAAAGAAAAACAACAATAAAAAGTTGTCTTGGTGATTTATTGGCTATTTAGGATTTTTAAAAAATGTAGTTGTAGCTATATGTGATTTCACTTTGAAGGTTAACTTTAGAACCAATATTCTCCCACCACCACCCCAGCCATCATTAGATGTGTACTGAGATAAACCAAAACATCACATCAAGTTATAAGGGAATTTAGAGGTATTAAATTCTGATATTAAATTGCACTTTTTCACCAGCACTTGGCTTACCTCTTTTTCCACAGCTGTCATGGAGTAAACTTCTTCTTGCTTAAATCCCCACTCACTATTTACCATGGATTCCCAAAATTATTATTGATATTTTTAAAAATACGCCTGCAATACCTATTAAAGAACAACCTTAAAATTATGCCTTCCAGTTCTAAATATCTCTATAAATTATAATTAGCTTTATTACTTATAAAGTATGGGAAAATAATATGACTTTACTAATTTAAAGGAATGCAAGTCAATTGTCTGAGAAACTTTTAAAGAAGTAAATTAATTGCTTTGTGAATAAAACAAAAATCGCAGAAATAATAGTGTGAAGAAATGGAAGAGATCAGGATATACTTCCAAGTTTGAATGTTGTGAAAGGATTTCAGAGGAGATAGAAAAAAAATAAATTGATTAACAAAGAGTATTCCAAATATTTTAAGAGTATTTTATAGGATATTAATTTCAGGTGATAATAAAATAGATAATAAACTTTCTACAATCAAAAAATTATAAAGAGGAAAGAAAGGAAGGAAGAAGTGAGGAGAAACCCAGAGTCTAAATTTTTATTCAGAGAAAATTACTAACTTTCTAAATTGAACTCTTGTTACTTATAAACTGATTAGAGAAGCTACTAAAACCTTCTATATCCCAAATCACTGACCTCTCTTAAATCTTTTAGGTTTGCAGCAATAGCCACACTAAATAATGAAAAAGTATGAAGCTTTCATGTAAGACTTCTGTATAGTAAATGTTAAACTTTACTGAATTATAGAGAACATTTAAATCAATTTTTAATGACAAGACATTGTCTCTGTAAAAATGACCTTCATATATTGAGAAAACCTCACTTTATGAAATAGACATGCTACCAAACATTGTTCATAATTTTTTTCCTAATGGAATCATATTTCTCCACTAACTTGTTATTTCTAACATGCTTTATTTTTATCCCAAGTCATTCTTCAATCCACAGAAATGCCTGACAATTTGGCTTTTAGTTTCTTGGTCAAAAACCTGTCCTATGATAAATGATTTATAATTTTTAAGAGAAATAACTTATAGCCCTTCTTTTTTAAAAGGCTTTGCAGTGAACATTTTTATGACACAAAACTCGTGTAACAGAATGGCAATTCAAAAGAATACTTACCTTACCTTGCCAAAATGTATTAGTTAGAATTGGATAACCTATGTTACAATAGCAAATAAATCCCCAAATGTGAGCGGCTTAACATACCAAAGTTTGTTCATCACTTCCTGACATTACTTAGGGAACACTCAAAAGAATCTCTTCTCTCTTCATGTGGTGACTTAGGAATTCAGATTCATTCCTTCTTAACTCATGGCTCCAGGAGTGCTGGGGCAGTAGAAAATATAGCTAGAAAGTCATAAAAGACAATTCGTGGTCAGGCCTATTCTTTTCATGCATCATTTCTGTCCATCATCCACTAGACAGAATTAGACACATTGTCTCCATCTAACTGCAAAGACCCCATCTGATGAGGTCTTACTCTCTAGCTATAGTTTTGGGAAGTTTTAATATTTGTAGATGCATCTCAAAAAGTATCTGTAGTGCATTGGAATTCATGCTCTAATAAGTTTCTATTAAGTGTGCAAGTTTTCTTGTTTAAATACACAGAAAAGCACTGAACCATATACACTGCCAGACTGAACAGCAATACCCTCCTTCTACAGGTTCTCATCTTCCCTCACTATTCCATCAATTGAAAACTTTCTGTCCTCTTTCCTTTCCCTTTCTTCAATTGTTGCTAGGAGCAGCATCCCACCTCCAACTTGTCCATTCTCATTTAACCAGAGTGGTCCAACATGTAATCTACCACAGTAGAACTAGTTATAATGCAGGTGATTCAAAAGAGAAAGGTGGAAATCATTAGCCAGTACTCAGTAACCACTGCTATGCCAAGTCTTTAAACCCAATGCTGATTTGGGGAATAAGATACTTTCCTCTTGCCCTTCTTCACAGCCACCAGCTAACAAAGGGAAGGAAAAGCAAGAAATAGACATTCGGGGATCCCAAGAGAGGGAGAGAATATTTTCTGCTTTATAACAGCACTAGTAAGAAAAAAAAAAGACTCAAGAAATAAATGGTTTTATAGTACATTAAGGAAGGACATAGTCTTTCAAATGATCTCAAGGCCCCAAGTGTGGCGACAAAGAGGCAGAAAGCTGCCAGAACTAAAAGAGCCAAACTTCTGGGAACACAGGTTGCCATTGCTAGAACAATGATGTAGGGGAAGTGGAGGCAGTCTGGCTTCCTCACCCAGGTGTCTGGTCAACTAAGGGAAGCAGTTTCCCACAGCCTTGGAGGGGCCTGATAAGTAGTGCTCTCATAGCCTTGATACTGGGTCCAATAAACTGTTCCCATAACATGAAGTGGGCTCGCATGTGCAGAATTGTGTTATGTTATGTTATGTTATGTTATGTTATGTTATGTTATGTTCTGGCATCTTGTCAATGTCATTAGTTTTACCTCTCAAATTTTGACACTGAAATGAAAAGTTCTTAAATAAAAATTATGTAATTAAACCACAAATAAGTTAAGGTATTCTGCTTAAACCAACAAAATACAGTATTTCATTACATTTAATATTGTTTTCTGTAATATTGTAAATTCCCAGAGAAATATAGTCTTCTGAGGTAGGAAAAATGTCTTCATACTATAAGAAATTGTGGAATAAATTCATAAGCAAATATTTCAATTCATCAAAAATACTGACTAATTATAAGAATGGGTTTTGGAGTCATAAGGACCTGGCTTTGAATCCTGATTCTAACGCTTTTTTTTTTTTACCCTGAACAATGTATAGATCTCATTAAACCTCAGTTCCTAATATGTGAAATGGAAATGATAGTACCTAATTCATGAAGCACTTATGAATTTTAAAGGAAATAATCAGTTTAAAAAAGGGAAAAAATAAATGATAGGTTTAAGTACTTCTCATAGTGTTTAAAACAGAGTAAACACACAAAAGTGATTAGCTATAGCCCTTGCTGGTGTAGCTCAGTGGATTGAGCGTGGGCTGGGAACCAAACGGTCCCAGTTCGATTCCCAGTCAGGGCACATGCCTAGGTTGCAGGCCAGGTCCCCATGAGGGCCATGTGAGAGGCAACCATACATTGCTGTTTCTCTCCCTCTCTGTCTCCCTCCCTTCCCCTCTCTCTAAAAATAAATAAAAATTAAAAAATAAAGTCTTTTAAAAAAAGTGATTAGCTATAAATTTTATAATGTACACTCTGTATAGTGTTCAAAATCAAGTAAAGGTAGACAATTGTAAGCTTTGAAATTTCAGGCTTAGCAAAACCCCTTATCCATAGAAACTTTGAGGAAAAAGGCACAAACAATTAGTTTGATAGCCTGCTATGTATAGGGGGAAAAAACACTTTGCTAAGTATTGTGTTCTCATTTTACATATCTGGGAAGAAATTGTGCCTCGCAATTATATAAAGACTTATCTATTTGCTCAAAATCTGCTTTTAAAATGTCAAACCTACAAAAGCAAGCAGAAACTGGAGAAATTATCGCCCTTTAAGGAAGAGAAGCGAAATAAAAAATATCAACATTTTGACTGGATTGTCCCTGAAGAATTCTTCCCAATTGCCAGTCAGATGACTGCTAATTGTCACTGTGATGGTCAAGGAGAAAGCTGATTTATAATAGCATTTTCTTCTATAATATTACTTACATAGTAGTATGACTATGTTTTGGAGTGCTCAACAATAAATACTCGGACACTACAATGTGCTCAGTTCTGTGCTGGATACTATGAATAATAAAATGTACAGATATTTTCACTTGAGGAGCATATATAATACTTGGTGAGAGAGTTACAGAGAGACCCAAATATAATACAATACACACGCTAGCTATTTCCTTATGCCTGATTTAAGTCAAGACAAATGAGCTTTAAATTATATATTATTTTCTCCCACTTTGTACTGTCCACAGTTTGTGAAACTAAAATCTCCTCCTCTGTATACATGAGAATCCATTACATTTTGCAACACCATATTGCAAAAACCCATATGAATCTTTTCCCAACAAACTTAAAAGCACTTCTATACTAATTTATCTTGAACTTTGTTACCCCCTGAGTATGCAGTAGACCCTAAATAAATGTTCAGTGAAGCAGAATAAAATTGATACTGCCTATACTAACTTGAACTACCAAATGGGGACTCTAAGAAATGTATTAGACTGTTGACATATCTCTGTATTGTCCCAGCGTGTTTCAAATACCCTCCCCATGTTTGAGGAATTTCCCACAATTTAAGGCATGCTTGGCCAACTTAGAAAATAGTCCTGCAGTTAGGAGCAATCCTGAAACTCAGTCAGACACCCCAGCAGGAGACTGTGGTGAGTAATGTGAGGAAGCACCCAGAATCCGTTTTCCAGGGAGGGTGGAGGTGGGAATGTGACCAGCTTTTGGCCACAGAGGGACTCCAATGTTCCTGGTGCAAAATGACAGCGGGGAAATTTCTAATATCTGGTAGTAGCAGTTTCTCTTCTGGTAATTCTCCGGTGTGATTTGAGCATTGTTCCTGGGCATTTAGCCTTGAGTCTGGTTCTTTGGATCTCCAGTGGTCCAGCAAGCTCCCTATTATCTTTTTAAGTAAAACTCCTTTTCTGTTTAATTCACCCAGAATTATTTTCAGTTGCTTGCAGTTAAGAACACTAAGTGATGCAGTTAGTTTGAGCAAAGGATAACAATTCTAAGGGTCACTAACAACACATTAAAAAGTAAAATTGATACTTGTCTGTATATGTGGGAAGCAGGGGTAATCCTATCTATCCAAAGGGCTATGCTGAGAAGACATTCACTTGGTAGGGAATGGATCCAGATTAGTTATAACCAACACTCAAGTCCTCTTCCCTGAAATCCTGCCATCCCTGAGAAGATTGGAAAAGTCCATGTGAAGGGATCAGCCTTTTAATCCCAGATCATTAAGGGAGAAACTTAATGGCCTATCTTTCATATTTCAACCACTATTCCCAATATGTACTTATGCACAGGAACTCGATAGCAAAATTATGCAAGGACAGAAACAATAACATTTCTGAGGACCTATGAAGCCAAACATACCCTATGTGTTCTGGGTTTTTGTTTAAATAATGCGGTGCACATTGTGTTTTCTCAGCTGTGGTCTATGTAATGGAGCAATTTGACGTTCAGTGTATGAGTGATTCTAAAGTGCCCATGGAGTAAATCCACCGACTCCTGCCAATGATGTGGGACAGTAATCTCTGACCAGTGGCTTCTCAAGTTTTACTGCACATTCTGGGAAAAAAAAAATTTTTAAGCTGAATCCTGAGTCTCAGCATCAACAATGCTAAGTGTTCAGAGGTACGACCTGAACATCAAGATATTCTTATTTTTTCAAGTGTTTCTAATATGAGCCAATGTTCAGAACTACATCTCTAGATCCTGGCCATTCCATAGACCAGCAGCTTGTGGAAATGTGTTAGAAATACACCATCTCGGGCCCCCACCTCTGGACATTGAATCAGAACCTACATCTTTAAAAGGTCACATGTGAACTGTATAAACACCAGATTTGGAGAAACACGGGCCTAGACCATTCCCCATCATATGGGACATTTACAAAAACTCCATAATCAATATTGGTAAAGAAAGATTGTCCTTTCAACTCAACCTATGAGTCTTCTAATGTTTCCCAATAGGTTTACTATTTTTTAATATATAATTTACTAAAATAAAGATGGTCATAGTCTAGAACCATTCTAGATTCCCTAGTACCCTCCCCTATAATTTTGTCAGTCTTGGAAGATAATATTCCAGTACCTATTGCTCTCATATCAAAAATCTCAGGGGCATAGATCTTATATCAAGAATAATAAAGTAGGCATTTTTAGCTTTCCTGTACCTATCATAATTGTTATAACCAGACCCAAGACAGAGGAAAATGCCAAGTTATATTTATAGGATAAAAATTCTCACCCCAAAAGCTTTTTATCTAAGTGAAGGAAAACACTGATTATTTAAACAAGACTTTTCAGACTTAGGAAAGTTTACTTTCTTATTCAGGTAATCTTTCTTGGGTTCAGAAAAAAAGAGAGAGAATAAAATAATACTACGCTAATAAATTTGAAAGTGTGGACAAATGCTTTATAAAACTTAAATAGGCATAGCTGATTGTACTCACTGTGGGAAATTATATTAGTGTTCAAAATATTTTCAGCCTCTCTTTGTGAGGCCCTGTCCCTAAGGGAAGATTGGGTACCCCAGCCTCTTTAAATTAGGCATGGCCAGTAGAGCTGCTTTGGCCAAAGTAAAGTAAGCCCAAGACGTGTGTACCACCTCCTCACCCCACCTCCCACCCCAGGCAAGCACCTTAGAAGCCCAGACTGTTCACCATGAACTGTTTCCCTCAGCCATGTAAATGGTAATATCACAGCCCTGGCTGGTTGGCTCGTTTGGTTGGAGCATTGTCCTGTACATCAAAAGGTTACGGGTTCGATCCCTGATCAGAGTGACTATGGGAGGCACCCAATCAATGTTCCTCTCTCACATCGAAGTTTTGCTCTCTTTCTCTTCCTTCCTCTCTCTCTAAACTAAATAAACATAGCTGGTGAGGATTAGAAATATATAAATAAAAATAAATAAATGGTAATATTACAGACACAGCTCTATCATCCTTTTTCCTGGAATAAGGTGAAGGGAAAATAGCCATGGCTGACCTATAAGGAAGAAAAAGTGTGAACAAGACATAAACCCTTCATTGCAAGCCACTAAAATGTTAAGGTCACTTACTATACAGCCAAACCTAGCCTATATGAAAGTAGAGGAAAATGCCCGGTTTGTCTTAAGCAAAGAAGACACTAAATAATAAAACATTAGAAGTGTGCTCCATGCAATAAAGCTAAAGATTCCCACTATCAACGATACTATATAATATTGTATTGGGGTCCCAGCTGGCTCTGTAAGACAAGAATAAGACGATAGATGACTAGAAATATACATACAATGAAACTACACAGATACATAGAGGGCTATTCATATATATGGTCATCTACATATATAAGGAATATATATATTACTTTTAAAAACATTATGTATAAAAGAAATAAATATGTACATATCTTCTCCTTTATAAGAATATTCCATTTTCCCAAGAGAACTGACAACCAAATGGCACAATTAATCAGACTTTAGCCACGTTGCCACATGCCTTGTCAATGTAACAGTCAATGCAGAAAACCAACTGCATTCTCACACACCAACAGCAAACTGAAAATAAAGTCTAAGCTTCCATTTACAATAGCAATCAGGAGATACCAGAGACAAATCTAACAAAGGATGTCATGAGGAAATGATAAAATATTATGGGAAAATATTGAAGACGACCTAAATAAATGGAACTCTACACCCCAAAATTAATCTATTAAATTATTCAGTTACATTCAAACTCAAGTCAGTTAACTGAAGTTAACAAAACTGCTTATCAAATGTATAAAAATGAGCAAAGACCCAAGAATATTAAATATAATATTGAAGAAAAATAGTAAGATCCAAGATAAATAAATGCTATACTGAAGAAAAATAATAAGGTATGGAGAATCACCCTTCTGATATCCTGTCTAAGTATGAAAAGCAATTGAGACAGTGTGGAATTGGCACAGGGATTTAAGCAAAAAAAAAAAAAATCAGAAAGCCCAGAAACAGAGACATGTACCTATGAGAACTTGGACACAACACAAATGAGATTATTATAAACAGGAACATGTCTTTAGGTCTTCATAGTAGGAAGAATAAACCATTAAGGTAAAGACTGATAAACTGACATATTAAAATTTAAAACTAATGTGTATCTAAGACATTGTTAAAGAGAGTGAGAGGCAGGGAGAGAAGAGGGGAGGGAAGGAGGAAGGAAGGGAGATGATCTTGGAAAGAATATTTGCACTGCATATAACTAGCAGAAAATTAGTAGCCAAAGCATATAACCAATCAATAAAATGTACAACTCAACAAAAATGAGCAAAGACTAAAAAGAGTAAATGCCTAAAAAAAGGAAAACATAGTGGCCAATAAACATGAAATAATGGTAAAGCATTAGTAACCAGAGAAATACAAAGTGAAATAAGATACAATTCGCACCCCTTGAACCGGCAAAAGTTTGAAAGCCTGATAATATGGAGCAATGGGACATTTCATGTACAGCTGGAAAGCTAAAATGATTTAATCTCCCTAGAGAATAGCTTGTCTTACCTAGTGAGTGAAAGATGTGCACTTCCTGTGACTGAGCAATTTCACTTGTAAGCGTATACCGTAGAGAAACTCTCACAGACCACCATGCGACCTGCACAAGGGAGCTCACTGCGTTGTTAATATTAAGGAGTTTCTCATCTAAAAGGGGATAAAATTAATACTAACCTCATAGGGCTGTTGTAAGGAATAAATGATCTAGGACACGAAAATCCTTGGAAAAGTACCTGAAGCTGAGCAAGTGCTTAATAAGTATATATTAGCTGTTGTTAATAAATCTATTTCTCGGGCTCCCCTTACATTGATGCCCAGCACCTGCTGCCTGTACTCAACACTTGAGGTGCTTTCCTTTGCTAGCTTTCTTCTCTTCACCATGGGCGCTCCTTCAGTCCCAGGCAAGTCTGCTGGCCGTGTAGTCAGACTGCTGTCGGCCTGCTGCGATCTGGGTGAGACCCGTTCCTCCTCTCAGGGCAGAGATATGCTGAACCCTTTCTCCAGAGGTGAGCTGGCCACTGTCCCATCTTACACTCTCCCCAGCGAGGTCTGCCAAAGTTCTTAAACTTGTTTTTGGTCTGTGAGATGAACGAATGCTAACTCATGACAATAGGCTTTCAATTTTACTTCTCAACAGGATTTTTAATTGTAAGGTTCTACCCTAAATAAATGTAAAAGGAAAGAGAAATAGAAGGAAGGAAGAAAGGGAGGGAGGGTAGGAGAAATTGAAATAACAGATTCCAAATATTGTTTGAAGTAGGAAAAACTGCATAGAAGAGAGAACCCCACCCCCTCCAAAAAAACCCTGAAATTATCTGCTGGAGGGCGGGCCTTTTAGAGTACAGGCTTCTCCCCTAGAGGAGTGTTCTAGGAAGCCATCTGTATCAGTGTACCAGCTGGCATTGTTGAGAGAGGCTGCATTCAGCTTCAGTGAATTTTTTTGTGAAGATGCTTTCAACACGTTTGTCTATTCCATGATGTGTGATTTATGAGTGCACCTGCCCTCACTGTGCTGAGTGTTCAGCAGTTTTTGACCAAAGAGTAGCATGACCCCTGTGCCCCATCCTCCCTATTCACCTGATCATGCCCCGAGCAACTTTTTTTTTTGTTTGGTTCCAGATGAAAAAAGTCCTCAAAGGGAGGACTTTCCACATCTTGCCAACGTGGAAAAGGTGAAATGAAAAAAGGCAAAAGTGCTAAAAGGCATCAAAATTGACAAGTTCAAAAATTATTTTCAGCAGTAGAAAAAAATGTCTCGATAGGTGTATTGCATCAAATGGAGAGTACTTTGAAGGTGACTGAAGTTTAACCATGTAAGAATAAATACACCATTTTTAATAAATAAATTCCGGACTTTTTGAGACCCCCTCAGCACAGAGAAATGCTTTGGTAAACCTATCCAAAATTTCAACCTACCCAGTATTGGTTAGCATGTTTTGCATTCCACCCTAACCTACAGCTGCTTCATGGCTCCTCCCCCTCTATGAGTACTTACTCTCATCCCCTCAGAATCGTGTCCTTTGAAACTCAGTCCTAAAACAAATCAATATTCAAGAGAAATGGGTGCTAACATATAATGTGTCATACTTTCCACATAACATATTGACATTTTTAAATGGCTCCCTAAAATAGATACAATCCATTTACCAGGATTCCCTAAATGTCAATTCCTCCATTGGACAAAGTTTTAGTCACAATGCCCATTGAAAGTGGGAGAAATCCTGAGAACCAAATTTCAGGAATCTACCAAACTGCATTAACTCTCTGACTCGCTTAGAGGTAAGGTTGACTCTGCAAGTACCCTCCATCCCACCCCTGTCTCACTGGGGGAAATTAGCTTTAATTGAGCATTAATGACCAATTTATTTATTTTAAAATATTTATAAAACATTACAATGAATCAAGCAAGTCAACAAACTTATCATTCTTTGTTTTTTGTTTTACTCTGTATTATACTAGTGCATCTTTTTCCATTTTCACAGCTAAAAGTTGCTTTTGTCCCTTTTTTTAGTCTTCCCCCCCTTTCCTCAAAACAGACAGACAACAAAGGCATCGGGAAAGGGTAAGTCTCCTTAGGGAAAAGACTAGCAAGAGGTAGACTAGTAGCAGTGAACTGGGAAACAAATTGGACTCAGTGAAGTTACGGTGCAGCCTCCTGGGATGGACCTAATCTCTCAACATAAAGATGCTTTCTCTTTGTGTTCTTTTGCTAAAGCTTTGAAGGATTTTCCATTCTGTTTCTACTTGGTGAAGCTGCTTGCTGAAAGAACTTGTGTGCATGTTTTGTGACATGCCTAGAGGTGATCCTGTGATGCACAGTAAATGTGATCTGAAGTGATAAACTATCACAGTATGGCCATGAATAAGTAAGACTAAAAATTTACCTTAATTCCAATTGGCAGAAGGATGAAAACTACATACAGAATTCATCAAATACTGTTCATTCAGAACGTCAGCTACAGCTACTAGTCAGTTCTGGTAGACTGAGTGGTGTTTGAAAGGACAGTGGGTTTTATACAGTGAAAGAAAAAAGTCTTAAGAAAGCCATGACTTGGTCAGTGTTCTATAAAACACTCTTAATTTTTTGTTAGTGTGGGGTATGGGGCAAAGAGGGCGGCGAGACCACGACGGCTTTGGCAGCCTCAGATGAGTGTACGATCCGCTGTGACAGAACTCAGAGCTTCCCGGCTCGTCACGGGCTCATCCATTTCCCTGGTTTAACTAAAAGACTGCTTGGCCTTATACTTTCCAGTTCAAATTCTGAAAAAAAAATTCACGAAAATAATGTATTATTCCAGTAAATTTACTTTTAATAAATTTTCACTTACTTCTATTGCCTCATATGCCCCATTTTACATAAACTCTTAGAAAAATAGTGATTTTTCCATTGTTCAGAAACTCCTTCAAGCACTTTCTAAAAAGTTTGTATATCAAATGCCATTAAAACTAGTGTAATAAAATAACTCTTGATTTAATTATATCATAAATTAATAAGACCACTCTAATATGATGGTCTCTATTGTTTGGAAAGCTCTAGATTGTTGTTGTTTTTTTTTCTCTCCCCTTTCAAGACAAATTTCTTGGGTGGTTTTCTTTCTTTTTCTTATTTAATCATCAAAGGACAAGTGAACAGCAGCTTTGTGTTTGTGTGTGCCCTTCTTGAAAGGGTGTTTTAGCCATTTTTTTTAAATAAATGTTTCCTGCAACATGTCACGATGACCAGTAATCCTTCCCGCCATTTATTAGGAAAACTATTGCAATTTCCTTTTTATTTCTCTAGTTGCATCAAATACTATAATCATCTCATTCTGTATTTTGGTCAGCAATGCCTTCTGTATACCCTTGAGCTATGTCTCTCTCCACAACCACTCTAAACCTTTTAACTTTATACAGTTGTAAATGCTGAATTATTCCTGCCTTTCATCATAAGTCAGTTCCTCCTAGACTCCTCAATTATCCCCAGACTCCTACTTTGAACATTTCCCAATCGGATTGCACAAACATAATAAAGTTGGTCCAGATTTGCTTGTTCAAACTAACAAAGACTCTCACTTTGTGAGTTCGTACCTCAAATGAGTCCCTTTGCTAAGCACTTCCCATACATCTTCTCATCCAGTCTTCCAAATAACTCTATAGTGTTTTTACTAACAAGGAAAGTGAGACTTAATGAGTTCAGGAACCAGGACGTTACATGGGATCACACAGATCTGGGAGCCAGAACCTGGTCAATCTGATTCCAGAGGTACTTTAAACAGTCATTGAGTGATGGCTGAGAACTGCATGCACCATAATTACCCAAAATACCTGAAAAAAATACAAACTCCTGGGCTCAGCTCAGACCTCTTGAATTCGTATCCCTGAAGAAAAGTGCCAAAAATATACATGCTTAACAAGCTCCCAAAATGATTCTTAGGCACAATAAAATTTGAGAATCACTGAACTAAAAGGCCCAATTCTTATGCATTGTTCTCTGTGTCTCCATCACCAAGTGCAGTATCTGGCTAATTGATAATAAGTACTTGATGAACTGAAATCCATTAAGCCTACCAGAAGAAAAGCGCATTGCTATTGATACAGAGCCTTTAGATCTTTAGGAAAAGGTTGTACAAAAATACCAGGAGAGATTAGTATTTTTACATTAAAACTAGGTACTCCTAATCCTAGCAGTGTGTCGACTTAGCGAGAGCACCCTTACTTGGCACACACCATAGCAAAGCTTTGCACAATGTCCTCTGGTACTGGGAGAGCTTTTTGGAAGACAGATTTAATATCTTGAGACTAAAATGATGTAAGCCTCAGAATTCAAAATATTTGTTTCCCAAAATGTCCTGTTCTAGTTAATAAAATGAATGCTTACCTTTGGTAGTCTACTAATATGACTGTTGAGAAAGTTTACTGTGGCCTTACCTGAAGCAACCATCTACTAGCAACATAATTAATGACATGCAGAAGTGAAACCACTAGTAGTCAGCAAGTGTTTGCTTCAAGTAGTGGGAGAACTGATGGCTATAAAAGGTAAAAATTTTAAATATATCTTCTTGTTGCGAGAAGCTCATGAGCACGATGATTCTGTGGTGTCAGGGGCTGTGCCCTGCTCCTCTTTAACGTCCTGCCTTATGGGAAATAGCAAGCACTAAGTAGGTTGTTAGGGTAATGGTAAAATCTTTTCTGCGTAATTAAGAATGCTAGAAACATCAAACCTAAAGAATTCTCAAAATTCCAGCTCTATTTATATCTTGCTGGCTAAGTTTTGTAAGGGGTGAGAAATTAGGTGTTTTGGGGGTGGGGATGTGTAGAATCCTTCTACTCCCTCTCTCCTGCTTTAGGACCAAGACAGGAGATGATAAATGAAAGAGGCTTTGTACTTAGGATAATAGCCCCTGGGTAAGCAGCAGCCTGAGTTTATTCAGTAATTACTCCATGACAGCAGGGGGTTCCCTTAGTCCCTTTTTTGGGGATACCACGGTCTTGATCCTCAAGTTAAAGCCCCTACATTAGACAGCCAACAATAATCAGTATTAACCAGTATTACCTCCTTCAAAGGAGTTTCTGCCTTTAGGGTTTTTCTGAGCCAGTTAAACTTCCACTCCTCCTTGCGTGTGCATGTAAGGAAGGCAACACAGTGAGCCCTCCTTCTCCTGACCTCCTTGTCACAAGCATAACGTGAAAAAGTGTACCATGATGATCACTTACTTTTGAAGGAGACTTGAGTCTCCTTTTTGAAGGAGACTCAAGTCTCCTTCAAAATTGCAACCCAAAACTACTTCCTATGTGGAATTTAGATTGTCTTAACTCTTCACCTCACTCTAATTGACTAAAATAATTATATGACTTTCTAAATGACTCTCAGAAAGTTTATGCTGCATAAAAGTTTAGAGTATCCCAGCTTATCTGAAGTCCTTAGGTCAAACAATCCTAAAATTAAGGGCAAACCACTGGGCAAATTTTCTCAAATTCCAAGATTTCAGACAAGTCTCATCAGATATATGTAAACCACAAAAAAAATGTACTTAAATCAGTATAATAAGAAAAGAAAGAGCAAAAAAAATAGTAAACCCCAAAACAAATTTCAGATACAATGGAGAAAACATAAATTAATCATAGACAAAGAGAAGATAAGGGTGAAATACTTGAATTTTGGGACAATAATAAAATTTAGATATTCAGAAAGTACAAATTACACATGGATTGGATTTATATTCAGTCAATAAATACCCACATATAACCTGAAAGTAAAAAGATTTTCTAAAATGAAAGCAACGAAAATGCTTGAAAATTTTGAACAATCTAAAACATAAAACTTTGTGACACTAAACAATAAATAAAAATGCAAAAATTGAACAAAATCTGAAAATGTTTAAATACTTTGCAAATATTTATCCTTATAAATAAGACAAACAAGAAGCACTCATTGATGAATGAATGAAGGTGACGGACAATGTGTGATTGCAAGAAGGTAGTGAGCATTTGAAAAAACTGGTCAGCTGCATTAATGAAGAAACAGACTGACAGCTGTCAGAGAGCAAGGAGAGAAGGGTGAAGGGATTATTAACCGAAGGAAAAAAAGAAAGACTCATGGACACAGACGACAGTATGGTGATTGCCAAAGGGATGGGGAGTGGGGGGACGTAGGAGAGGGTAAAGGGAGGATACATGGTGATGGAAGGAGACTTGACTTGGGGTGGTGAACACACAAGACAATATACAGATGACATATTATACAACTGTATACCTGAAACCTATATAGTTTTATTAACCAATGTGAAAGAAAGAAAGAAAGAAAGAAAGAAAGAAAGAAAGAAAGAAAGAAAGAAGTGAAAATGTAATGTTACTCCACTTTAACCCACCAAAATAAAAGGTTATGGTCAGTATTTGCAAGAATTTAATAATCCGTCCACTCACGTGCACTGCTGGGGAGAATGACAATTGCTAGGGTCTTTCTGAAAATAACTTGGCAATGTATTGTCATGCCTAATAATTTGTCATAAGGAATAAATAAAATGTAGGGCTCAATATAATATTATTGAGCAAAAATTTATGTATAAAAAAGGTTCAATACAATATTATTTATAACAAAAATTAAAAGCAACTTAAAAGTCTAACATTAGAGAGTGATTAAATAAATTATGATGTGTCTATAAATATCATATTATAGCCAAAAAATTCTTTCAAAGACTTAAATGAAATACTTATGTTATAATGTACATGAAGAAAAATCACAAAACTGCTTGTAAAATAAGATCTCAACTCTGTTGTTAAATAACTATTTTTAAAAGTTAAAGAAAATAAGCCAATATGTTAACTGACCACCTGTAGGCAATGGGATTATGTGTCTGATTTAGTTTTCTGATTCTTTACCCTTTTTTAGCACTTCCTACATTTTTCTTTTTTAAAAAAGTCAGAATATAGCCACACACCAAATTTAAAAATTGCTCATTTTTAGAGAATCAAGCATAATAAAATTGATAAAAAGTGAGTAAAGTACAAATTTTTTGTTTAGTTTGGTTTAGAAATCTGCTTTAATAGTGGAAGTTGTATAAAATATTTCAAATATTATACATATTTTACATACAAAATGTAAAAGATACATATTAAATACATCCTAGTTATTGACTACATAAGGATAGAAGAAAGGATTAAAGGGAATTAATAAAATACTAAACTATTCTGTAATAGAGGCATGAAACAGCTTTCTGCAGTCATTAGCAACTAGGTCCCAGGCTTGATTGATGCAAACTATTGTAATTTTAAGATTGTATGTATGTTTAGGTACATGTTGACTTTTGAAAGGTTAGTATTTACTTTTTAAAGTTAAGCTTATAAACGTTACATAATAAAGCAAAAAGCAATGCCATACTCCATTTATAGCATGAAAGAGTCTCCAGACTGGTTCCTGACACAATTTTTTCCTCACCTTACCCCTATTATTAATTTTAAATCACACTGAATCCGCTTATGGAATTTAGTGCAATGTGGAGGCACCTCAAAAGGATAACCAAAAACTCTTCTAAAATACTGGTATTGTTTTTAGATAGATTTATCAGAAAATTTTAAAAAATAACTATCATTTTCATTCTAAGAGAAACAGTTGTCCCTTTTATTTCTCTCTTCCTAGGTACAAATGCCTCACGAATGGCCCCTACTTACAGAAGAATTGACAACATGCACCTTGCAGGTACAAAAGGCTCTTTCTAACAGTTTTGTTTGGCAATCACAAATTTAAAGTTATTAGTTTTATGGTAGGATAAATATATTAGCACTAAAACACCCTTGCAAATAGTTTAAAATTCATCAGACCTAAAATAAATTATAAATGTGTCCAGGAATTTACAATTTTTATGTCTCTTTATTAATATTAATAACATCTTTTCCTCCCTAAACCATCCAACCCACTAGAAAAGATTCTCCTGAGGAAACACTCTCATAAAAATTATGCTATAGAGAAGTACTAAGATAAATAGGACATTTTAAATGTCATTCAGCCCATTGCCTGGTTCTCATTAATTCCACAGTTGATTTGGACTTTGGGTGTTCATGCTAACTTCAGTCTTATGTAAACTAGGAGTCCAAATCAGTGAATATTGAATGACAGGGTTTGGTAGGAATTTCCGTCAGATACAGATCAGGAAAGTAGCTAATCATCCTTGACATCAAAATAATACAAAGCAAAAGTTTAAAAATAAAGCAGTAAACTATTAAGAAAGAGAATGCTATTTTATGGTAGGCATTAAATTTATCCAGAATCATCTATGCCAGGTAAGAAATAAAGAATGTTGATTTATTCTTTTATGCCCCCAGGATAATGTGGTCTGATTGATGTTTTTATCAAAAATACTAACTTAGAGAATTCTTAGATACTGCTTTGTGGTACCACATCCTATTTTACTCTTGTTACATCCATGGAATCATACATTCCTGGGACTTACATACATGCTGTTTTTCCTTTGTACCTTTAGCTTTAGCAAGTCCCTTCTAAATATAATCCCTCCTGAGTAAATCAGAAACTAAGGAAGAAATATTTTACTTCTTTAGCTGCTTCCTCTTGTCTACAAGGTAAATTCCAAGTTCTTTTAGTCTGCGATTTAAAGCCCTGCTCTTTGCTTTCTTCTAATTATCTACCTCTTTTCACTCAGATTTTGGGGAGAAAAAGCCTCACTCATTAAACTCTCCATTCTTCTCACATTCAGATCTGGGTAACCCTTCACTGGAAACTGCAGCCGCAATCCAAGCGAGTATCTACTGCTGGAATAAATGGCAGGAATAAAACAGAACAGGCACTCAAAGGTCATTTTGAAGGTAGAAACCACTGAAGCTTCTTTCGGAGAAAGGTCTAAATTATAGAGACAAACAATATGAAGGTAGGAAGGAGAACTGAAAAATAAAGTATTATCATGCACTATTATTTGTATACTTCAGTTTCATGCCTATTTTAATAGCCTTGAATGAGAACATTTTTTATGTTTTTCTTCATATACTCACATGTTTTTCATAGTGATAGGCAATCAGTAGGCATTCACTAGATACTTACTGGATGAATGAACATCAGATTT
The DNA here is from genome assembly GCA_004026765.1 of Micronycteris hirsuta. Taxonomy (NCBI): domain Eukaryota; kingdom Metazoa; phylum Chordata; class Mammalia; order Chiroptera; family Phyllostomidae; genus Micronycteris; species Micronycteris hirsuta. Next base: position 120,538 of record PVJI01002641.1, on the reverse strand, counting down.
CCTTGACTGCCATTTAATTACTATCATTTTTGTTTGAAAAGTCTAGGAATATTCACATGTATTATAAAACATATTATTTATGACAACATGAATTGCAAAGAAAGGGCAGTCTGACAGCATCAAGTGTTGGAGAGGATAGGGCCAACCATAACACATATAATATGAGGGAAAGGGTAAAATGGAACAGCCACTCTGGAAAACCGTTTGGCATTACTTTGTAAAGCAGAATGTGTGCACGTCCCATAATGCAGACTTTCCACTCCTAATAAAATGCACACACACACATATATACATATGTAAATACACACACATATATATGTACGTATATATATATATATATATATATATGAAACCCTTGAACATGTGTCCCAGTAGTCTCACAATAACAATGTTTGTAATAATAAAACAGAATTAGAAAAATGCAGTGATGATCTGAAAAAAAAAACAACCCACAAATAAACTGTGGTATGTTCACACATAGAATAGTAAAACATTATAAATGACTAAACTATAACTTGCCACTAAACAGACACCCCTTACATAATTAAGTAAAATAGCCAGAATCAGAGTTATAATTATTTTATAAAGCCATATATAGTATGACACATACTTCATAGCTCAAAACAAGCAAAAATAATACTATATTGTTTAGTCATGCTTACACATGTGATTTTTTTAATTTAAGACAGGAGTATGATAAATATCGGCTGATTCTCAAGGTAGAGTGACGAGTCAAGAAGATAAGAGAGAAGGCGAGCGACCACTTTAAATGTAAAACACTGATAAACTTTTAAATTCAATGATGGCTTCCTTGATGTATATTAAATATACTTTAGAGCTTACGTATGTGTTACATATATTCTTCTCACATAGAAGGTAACAAATTTTTTTAACTGATGATAAAGGGAAAATGTTCAGAAAACAGCAGCTTAATAGAAAGTTGGTTTTAGAAAAAAACTTGGCATAGCTTTTACATGAATGTAACTTGTAGGTCCTATCCTAGAGAAATGGCAATGCAGTAACAATTAAGAGCAACGTAAAACAGCTGGAGATCCAGGATTATAATGAATTTACTACATTCATTACTACTTTTTATTTCACTAACATTTTTACCCCATCAAAGTACTCTAAACAATAATAGTTTGTCCACCATATGGGAAAAATTAGACAGAAAACCTTTTATTTCACATTGTCTTTCTTTAAAACGGGCTTTATCCTCAGATTTACCAGGGACAAGTAGAAGAAAAGTTATGCAGAAATTTTGTCACAGAGAACTTTTCCAGAACTTGATGTTGTCTATGGTACGAAACCTTCCTTCTTTATTTACTAAGAAGGCCCTTAGAGACTGCAATGTACCTAGAGATTCCTGAACTGATATTTCTCATCTTTTTCTAAGAGATGTCATCACTACTTCCCCTCTCCTTGGGAACCCTAGCATACTACCATCATGCTGGCCACTTTTTCATTCTGAATGCATATATCCCTCAGGAAATCATTCTATTCCAGGGGTAAAGTTGTCATTATCAAACCACTTCAAAAGTGAAGCATGTCTTTGAATAACAACACACCTCCAATGTCAATGATCCTTATATTTATGAATTAAAATATCCTATTACAGGAGTCAATTTTTGCATCCCCATGTTTTGGGGGATATGTCTTTAAATTTTTCTATTCCAAAAAGTAAAGGTTATGAGTAATTAATTGAACAAAATGTTTTCCAGAAATATAAATCTACTGCAATTACTAGGAATTAAAGGAAATCACAGAAAAATTTGGTCCATCAGTATTTCTAAATTCTTTATGCATTCATTGTAGGCGAGCAATCAATAAAAGGATTGCATAGCAATTTAGCAACTAGAAGTTAACCAGAAATTTTTGAATCTCTTAAATGACTTGAAGAGTCCTGTTCCTTCCTCTTCTCGTGCCCTGGTCCTCTCATCTCCCTCACTTTGTCTCGTTCATATTTACAGAACCAAACTAAGAGACATTAACTCTTGAAAAGTTTAATATCAAGTTCCATAAATATTTCCTGAATAGAAGAGTAGATTAAGGACAAAAATCTGCAGTCCATGCCCTAATGTGCTTAAGAATCAGAAATCCTACCAGCAATAAAGACTCCTTTACTGACTCATGATCATGTAGCCTCCACTGATAGGAAATGCATCACCAAGAAGGGAGGTCTACTCCTTCGGGGGACAGACATATTGCTTAGAAAATTCTTATGTTAAACTACAACTTACCACTTTCTAGCTCCCCTACTTCTGCTCTTAGCAGCCTACTATAACAATAAGCCTGTCTTCATGTTTCCATAAGGATTTTAAAATAATGGTTATTTAAATTGTTCCCTTTTACTTCTTTGTTTCACTATGACATTTCTGATAAGATGCACTTTTAGTTTTTCTTCAACAGAGTTTCCAGTTTTTTCTTCTGCATAGCATTTTGCAAATGCAGCTCTAAAAGCATGGTGCCCAGAAGTGGATGTAATATTTTGGATATGAATCATTTTATACTATAAACTCTAGACTTCTATTACTACAACCAGACATAAAACTAGCTTTTATATAGTTCAATAGTTATTCATTCAGCAAATATTTGCCAAGTATCTAATAAGTGTTATTACTAGGTTAGGTAGGCCTTGGGGATTCAAAATCCGGTAAGGCTTAGTCCCTGCCCTCCTATGACTGCATTACACTATCAACTCATGGGAAGCATATGATCAGTTAACACTCCAGCTCTTTTCATTGCATTTTTACAAGCAAATCATCACCTCTGTCTACTGAAAATTTTAAAGAAATTTACCTCCAACACTGATGAAGTTCACTGTGACTTTAATTACAACATTATCTTTAAGAATAGCAATTTTAGTTTTGGTTTCCCATACTGTATATTCTGTATTCTTTTATATTAACCCTTAAACCAAAGGTTAGAAAAAATGCTCATTTGTCAATGACATTAAAGCATTCTGGGATTGTAAACCTCTAAACCTGTGCTAGGTCCTGGGAAAAATATATTTACAGAACCTCAACCTATGCAATCATTTTAATTTTACGAAATTAATGGCTCCTTGTAATGATTAGTAGCTTATTGATGAAGATTTAAAATAAAGAGTAGAAATAAGTTATTTGTTTATTGTCCAGTTGGTTCTGGTGAAGATTCTTCATAATGTCCTGTTCAGGTCTATGAACCATTTCTTCATATCTGTATTGCCATATATGTGCTGCTTTTATATCTCCCACCAGGAGACTCTTAGTATCATAATGCCATAGTTCTTTAGAGCCCATTCATTAAGCAACCCATATCTTCTTGTCTGTGCAGTTCCGAATATCATTACTTAATGCTAGTTAAATCATCATTCATACTGCCCATGAACACTGGCTTCCAATGACTCTCTCAAAGATTGCTATCTTTTTCTTAAAGAATATTGATGACAACCACAAATGAAGTCTTATCCAAAGTATGCAGGAAATGTGGACAATTAATTTACTGGTCATGTTAAATGTACTCTTCAGAAGTTTATAGCATAAACATAAAACAAAACCTCTTACATCAATGTTGACCACACTTCTGCTTTCCACACACTGCTCCATCAAGGAGGCAAGGGATCCACGGGTGAAGCAAGAATGATCCCATTTACACAAGGAATATGCATCCATTATCCTGCATGGCTCCTTAACAACTGCCTGACAGGGGACAAGAAGCTACAAATGAGTTGGGGTAGCCACCGTGGATTCCAGTAGTGGGGATGGGGAGGTTCACAATGTAAAGGAGGCTTGCAATCCCATACTGCATAAGCCTTGAGTTGTCCTATATGCAACAAAAAGATGTTTGGTTTTGTAAATATATTACTTTTTGTTCTGTCTTTATTTTATTATCACTGGCTTAACATATATTATCTAAAGAGAATTAAATGTGTAAGAAGTCCTTGAAACCGTAATTCTCTATAACTATATCTACATCAGTCTTAGTGAATTTGAAGATATCATGTTACTGCTTTTCACTAGCTCTCTTGATCCTCAGTTTAAATATTCTGCTCCTCATTAAATTACATTTAAATGTTAGCAACTGGCAAATATCTTAACAATGGTCAATATTTGTTAATCCTCATCTGAGGATATTTTTTATTATGAGAAAGAGGAAGGGGGAGGTGGTTAGAGAGAGAGAGAGAGATGGGAGGGAGAAACATTGATTGGTTGCCTCCCACATGCACCCCAACCAGGGATCAAACACACAACCCAGGTATGTGCACTGACCAGGGATGGAACACACAACCCTTTGGCATATGGGAAAATGCTCCAACCAACTGAGCCACCCAGCCAGGGCAAAATGGTCAGTATTTTGAATGCCTGCATAATACTGCCTTAAGAACAAAGTATTACTTAAATGAACAATTGCATCAAATACAAATATCAAGAAACACGATCTATTAAATATTTGCTGAGTAATCTTGCCTGTGGCTGCACAGATATATAAGCCAGCTAACATTTATTTGAGTCTATCTTCCTAGATATAAATTGGTAGTTTGACCTTATACTTTTGTGCTGCTATTAACTGTGATCAAAGCATCCTATGACAAATTAATACACAGGGATCACTGGAAAAAATAATGTCTGTTGGAGACCAGTTAGATCAAATCATAGAGGGGAAGATTTATTTAAGTGTAAAATTAGTAGTGTTGAAGTGTTTTTCTGTTCCTGAGTTTGTTATATCAATAGTAAAAACAATGTGTTTAGCAGAATATACTGAATTTTCTTGCATTCTATTATTTTATGTTGCCTTTCTTTCCTACACAACATACAGTTAGTTTCATCAGAAATGTATCATTAGTCTTTTTCAACATGTGATTTTATATTTTCTTGTTAAGTAACAGAATTTAACTAGCCAAGTATCCTCTCTAATTCAACAAGGAAAATATAACAGAATTCACTTAACAATGATTTGGATAGCAGAGTTTTCTATTCCATTAAAGGAGTGGTGGAGGAGTGGCTCTGTGTAGCTCAAACTGTGAGATACCTTCTCTAGTTAAGTGAATGCTTATTTATAAACAATCTACAGAAAACTGACATATATAAAGAAAAAATCAGAAGTACTTCCAACAGAAATTGCTCTAATTTTTAGTACAAGCCAACCTCTCCATCCTTGAGAAATAGTTTGCATAGTGAAGTGTCCTAGATTCTTCCAACAGAGCAATCCCCAGCTGCTCCAAGTAATACATCTTGTCCTTATACATGAGAAAGTGTTTAGTAAAACCAGATGGCCAACTGTTTTCCTGTCCTGAAGCACTTAAAATTGGCAATAATATATCTGAGGTCAAAAACCTTACAGATTCTAATGACATGAACAGACACTGGAAAGCTCTGGTCCATTCATAATTGGATTATTTCAGTGATTCTCCACCTACTTACTAAATCTCAGTTTATTATCTGAAAATATTATCCTAGCACACATAGAGCTCAGATCTCCTCCATCCACACCTTTGAGAAAGTCTATACAAGACCTATATTATCATTTGAAGCAGTAAGAAACCAATGGTGAGGTAAAAATAGATTTCAAGCCAACATTTAATTAATTAATCTTAATTGCTGGGTATTCTGAGTGTCACCCCTGAATATTCAGCTCAGAGAAATCCACTCACGCACCAGAACACAGCTCAGTCATGAAATCTGTACACAAGACAAGCATATGCTCTAGGCCGGTGCCTCACGAAGGAATCCACCAGGGATCTTGCTAATAGGAAGACTCTGACTCATCAGGTCTAGACTGGGGCCTGAGGATGTGGATTTCTAATAAGCTCCCAGGTGATGCCAATGCTGCTGGACAGTGGACCATTCTGAATAACAAATTTCCAGGGCTAGAAAATGGTCAGAATTCTACTGCTGTCATTCCTCCCAACTTTTCTTAGGATTTGTTTCTAACCTACTTATTTTTTTTCCATGATCGACCTTTCATGACATCCCAGCACAACTGCCCTTCTGTTAGCTACTGGTGCAATTATGACATTTGCAGTTTTGTCCATCTCTCCTGCCTCTGTGTTTCTCATCTCAGGTGTAGATTGTCTCCTCTAGTCTCTAATCTCTGTCTTCCGAAATCCATTCCAACAGTTTAACATCACCTCCAGAGCTCCTTGTAGAGAAGGGTCTATATGATAAGAAAGGATAGAAAGGGCAAAAGAAAACCTTAACACCAAAAGGAAGTGTAGGCTAGTAAAGGTAGTTTCGGGGGACCTGAAATCCATTTCAGAGATATCAAATAATTAAAATTAAAATTCTGTTCAGTGCACAATTCCTTGTATGAGCCAAGTGATCAACCAGTGCTTAATTGTTCAGGGAGAAGAGTAAGTCATCAGAGTAGACTAGAAGGATGTTTTATGGGGAATAGAAGGGTAAACTCTACTTTTAAAGTTGTATAGGAAACAGATAGAAGTGGCACGGAATAACATTCCAGGGAGAGAGAATAACATAAGCAAAGGAGCAAGGGCAGAACAGTCTAAGCAAAAGATGTTAGGGGATCAGTGAGTACACTCATCAGAGAGACGCGAAGAGTAATACGAGGTTCCTGAATGCCATGCTAAAAAAATTTAATTTTATTCACAGGTGGTGGAAAGCACTGAGTTATAGAAGGGAGTGACATGACTAGGATGATCCTTGTTCTTTGCCTAGGACAGTCCCAGTTTATACCACTGTCCAGACATAATTATTATAATTATTAATACCCTCCCTTTCACTGTTCAAAGTAATCCAGTTTGAACAATAAATTTATATAATCTCACTAGACATAATGGAATGTCAAGCGGATTATTTCACTATGTTATTTCAAGCAGATTAAAAGTGTGGAATGCAGCCTGTAGCCCCAAGAAATCTTCCTCACAAATGGAGGACTGTACAAGATGCTAAAAGGGCATATTTGCTTGGTGTGGTTATGCTGATTAATACACGTAGATCAAGCTTTTACTTTAGTTACACATTATATATCCTGGACTTATAAAATATAGATAAATTAACTAAGTACCATGACAGCTTATAAATGTAATTTATTTTATTATTAGGACTTTTCAAAACTTTAATAGTGAGGAAATTAATATAACGTAGTGTGGAAGTGACCACAGAATTAGAATATATTGAAATGCATTAAAAGGTAATGGCAACTGGGGGAGTGAAGGCAGGAAGCTGACTAGAATGGCAACAGGAGTGAAAAGATAAGTTAGACGTTAAATACATTTTAGATGGAGAATCAACAGGACTTAGAACCTACCTGGCTACAAAACACCAGAGAAGGAAGAAGGACAAGGATAAGTTTTATTTTTTACCAGATAGCACATGAGTTTATTTCAGATGTAACAGCAATGTTAAAACCAACAGGTTTAGTTCTTAACTGCACCAAGTAAACTCAGCCATTTAAGTTTTCTTTTTTTAATTTAAACTCAAGCAGGGCTGGTTTCTTTTTTATTGAATTTATTGAAGTGACATTGGTTCATCGAGGGAGCTTTTCTTTTCCACCCCGCATTCCATGGTTTCTCAACAGTTCTGTCTTTGGAGTACTTTCAGTCAATGAGTAAAGTGCTTTGGATACTTTTTGGAACTTATTTCCTTGAATTAAAACAAATCTAGACAAATTATATATTGCATAGATTTCTCCAGAGATTTTTCTTTTTTTAGAACCTGAACGCAATTGCCATCCAATATAATTTTTGCCTATTCATCCCACAGTGAATGATTGCCGGAGGTATGGGAGTATAAGAGGACTAAATAATGGGAAAAAATACAATAAGGATTTTAAAAATTTCAGAAAAACTATCTGTCCTGAAAAATATGATAAAGATATCCTGTGATCATCCAGTTAATCAAATTATTTTTAATGATAATTTGCATCACATTTCAAAATAACTAACTCAACATGGGAATGGGACATTATGTCAATCTTTACTGACTCATAAGTATGTGATCTTGTGCCCAACAAATGTCACTGTGACCTCCTCTACTGACAGGACTGGTTTAGGCCAGAAAATTTTCTGGTGCATAAGGAGTGGTTTTGATGGGTTGATCATGCTTTGTAAGATAGGAGACATCTGATATCGTCTTGTTTTCCTCCATAAGCTCATCTCCAATATTTGAATTTTTCTGCTTGCCAATATTGGTGACCCAAGAAATTATCTCATTAGACTTCAAGACAGCACCCAGAGTTTGAAAATTCTGGCGTATGACTTTAAAAGGAAGGCTGATTCAAAATATTTATCCTCATGTTAATTATGCTATGAAAGTCTCATCTCTTCAAATATGTTAAATGACAAAATTATTTTACAGAATGTTTATGCACATTTTATAATCTTGCTCTTTTTTTTTTGAGAATGTGAAAGCACAAAGTAAAACTGGACTACAGCAGTCTTAATTGAGTGCCAAGAATAATACGGAAAAGGAAGAGAGTTGATGAAAGAGTTTGTATAGTTCCAATCTGAAGATAGTAAAAATGTACAAAGACCATGTTGGCCTCCTCAGCAGTCTAAATCTAATCTTAGGAGAAAAGTTCAGCATTAAGCAACTTTACCTTCATAGATAAGTTTCAGCTTGGTTTTGTCAACAGAAGGGTGCTTGAGTTACAGAAGGCATAATTAGTTTGAAGAATTCAGCCTTTTTGTAAACTTCCAAATATCAAAGTAGATTTTGATATGAGTTTTCTAAGATGACACTCCCTCTATTTCTATAACCATTTCACCTGAACTATTTAATCAGTCCTATGAATATAGTTATCGAAAACTGAATAGCTGCCTCATGACAATTAAGTACATGTTATTTAAGCAGGAAAAAATACTAAATTTTGAATTGAGTGTTTAAGCTCCTTATCATTTTAGAGTTTCTCTTTGTCCACTAGTCAATGACTTTAACCTAAATTATAAATGTTGGTAAGCTATTAATTGTCTCACATCAGACTTGTATTAAATAATTCCATGCACTTGTGGAGAAGGCAGATCAAGGGTGATTTTCGAGCTTTAAGCCTGGACGCCAGGAAGAACTGAGAAACACAAGAAGAACTGCAGAGTGGGAGAGTGGGGAGCACAGCCAATGAGCTGATGACGTGATCTGCACTGGATATATCCAGTAGGTAATTCAATTTAGCTTTTTACCTTAGAACTGGATTCTTCCCTTTGATTTTTCACTTATAAAAGTCATATTTATATGATCTTTTATATCTTACATACTTTAAATCCAGAAAAAAGAAAATTAGAATGAATACTTCCATTTTTGTGGAGATGTCAAATGTCTAGTTTATAGTACTGGTTTCAGAGATGTAGATGATCAAAATATTTATGTGATTAACTTGACAGAGCTTTTTTAGAAATTAATTGACTATCACTGGGAATTTATCTGTTTAAGTTATGTCCCTTTAAAGATTTTGCAACCTTAGATATCAAGCATGCCCAAATTCAATGACATGTAAGAAAGTAGCTTTCATTAAAAATCATATGTGAGAGAGAAAACGGGTTTGATTTATACATGTAAGGAATACTTAAATTCAGTTTACATCAGCAATTATTCCTGCTTCATTTTCTCTTAATTCCTACACCATACAAAATTGTGATTTGTTACACCTAAATAGGAAGTGTATAAGGGACTGGGAAAGGCAGAGTATTACCTCACCTATTAAAGCTGTCTTGGAGCAGGTGCCTTAAATCTCTTTTTCTACTTATTTGCCCCTACACTATGGCTCTTGATAGTTTCCTAAGTCCAAAGACTGCTCAGATTTTGAACTTACTGCCCTACCTTGTCCTTGGTCATATGCTCCCTCCTGAGTCCTATCATGGTTTCTGATTTCCTTATTCAAGTACTCCCTGATTCTTGTTTTCTATCCTAGTTTGTAATAGCATTTCAAACTAAGTCTTTTGTACTGAGATGTCTCTGGGCTTCTCAACACCAAGTAGTTTGATGATATTGGTATTCAAAGCATAATGTTAAAGAAGGAAAAAACTGATGAAACACAGCATAATTTTTTAGGTAAGAAAACTGAGCCCAGATAAATTTGTTAGAACCCTATAGAAAATCTGTCATGTATTTAAGACCAGAAGCCAAATGTTATGTCTTCTAGCTGAAGACTTTGTTTAATACAAAAGCTTCTTCATTTCTTGGATGTGGTCTCAGTGCTGAGAATAAGTTTAACAATAATTGTATTTTGATCTTTAGCATGAACATCACCCTGACTTTCATATCCTCTAACTAAGCTTCATTCATAAGCTAAAGTTACTTCATTTTTACCTGTAAAATTGAGATGCTCCTAGAGTGAAATATAATAGCAACTAAAGCAATTCACTAAAAACAAATTAAATTCAAGCAACAGAGAAATAACATATTACCAATTTGAAAGGACATAGGGAATCTAAATGAAACTGAGTAACCATCAAAATGAAAAAGTAGCTACAGCTCAAGTACATTATCACCTCAGTAATGTTCTTAGAAAACTACTATCATCAAAGAGAAGTTACAAGGGATTTTTATACAGTTAGAACTTTAAGATTTCCCAGGAGCACAGAACTAATTAAATTGGAAAGTACTAATTCAGTGCTATTTCAAAAGAATAAGTCCACATCCTAAATTGTCAACACTGATTCTCTAACGAGCTGTAAACACATTTTGCTTACAGATTTTAATTCCTTTTAAAGATAAAAAACAACACAAATACAATATCCCAAACCTGATAGTTGCTACCAAAAAAAGCAAAAAAAAAAAAAAAGATAAAAATCATAGGAGAATTCCAGAGTCTCAAATGTACATCTTGTTCCAGCAACAACCCACATGAATTTTGTCCTTCCCCACTGAAAACCAAAACATTCATTTCAGTGCTTCAAAGCTAGCATGGTTTATGTGCAAAGCACTTATTGGATGCTTGACATGGAAATAAATCAAGAGACAGTGAAAAAAATGTTTTGCACCAAAAAATGAGGATTCAAAATCCAGATCAAAGCTTTGCACAGTGGCAGTGTAGTAGCGAATGAGGTTTGTCTGAGGCGTGATTATTGCTTATTGAAAATCCAGGTCAATATATTTTTTCCTCCCCGTTTTCTATTTTACAAAGCAAGGCCCAGATGAGAAGACTAGTTTTAAACAATGAGACAGGAAGAATAAAAATCTGGATATCTAACCACCCAACCCTTCGATAGAAATGCAACATCAGAAAGGAAAGTCAAAAGTTGAGATTTTCTCAGTCTGTTAGGTTCAGTATGCAGGTGCTCCTTTCTGCCTAAAACCCTTTCATGTGTGCATCTCTAAGTAAAGTAAATAATGATAAGAATAACAATGTTTCTTAGTAAACAACCTTTAGAAAATTAACAAAATGAATTTCAATTAAAAGACATTAGCGCTTTTTTTTTTTTGCTTTGAAGAAAGTAAAGACTTCATGGATCATCTTTTTTCTTACAGTTTTAATCTCACAAATATTCATGACAATGGAAAAAAGCTAGGTCATGGGACAATCCCCCTTGCTACACTTCTGAAAATCTCAGAAGGAAAAATAAATCAATTTATTGAACAACTACTTGCTTCTCGTTTTGATGCTGAGGGCATTAAATACAATATTTGCTGCAACCTTAGAAAGTAAAAATATTAGTGAGCTGCTGTTAGTAAAGAGAAAGTTATGGTTTAGATAGTGGGCAAATGGGTGAATAAGAGTTCAAACCTAAATTTTTCTAACTCCAAACCCAATCTCTCTTTATGCAGCATTGTGCTGCCGCTGAAACTGCAGGTGATCGACCAAATATGTGAATTAGACAATGATTCATTGCATTCACTAAAAACATCATATAAGCTCATTTAATTGAAATTACTGATAGCTAAAGAGAAAGTACTTATATAATTATTTTCAGTTAGGTTATCCTGTGAAAACACCATGATTATTTTTTTATTAAAATATCACTGATGCGCTTACAACTAATAAACTCTTTATGAGCAAATTAGAAAACCCCCCAAGCTATTCAGTACATCACATTTCTGAATGTGTATTTAATTGCTTTCTTATTCCCCCAACATTTTCCTAATAGAAGGGATAGTTAATGATGAGAAGACTTCACAGATGAAATCCCAAAGAACTGTCACAAGATGCAACTTCAAGTTGATTTCTATGAATAGATGTGTTTGCTCCAACCTTCAATTTCAAGAGTAAATAAGGAACTAGTCAGAAACTTGAACATAGTATGTGGCCAAGGAACAATGTTTCTGTGTGACACTAACTAGCACATAGAGACAGCTAAGTCATGTTGACCTCATTGAAATCAATCTGTCATCAAGTGAAATATTTGGCTTGAATAATCTATGAACTCTTGATGTCTTCTCCAAAACCCCAAGAGTTAGTTATATGTATAAGTTCCAAATATAGCCACATATATTCAGTTACCAAAAACCTCAGTCACACATGAAAATGTCATAAAAAGCCTTCAAATCTACTTTTAATCCAGAATCGCTTTTGGATTTAAAGAATGGACGTGTTGGTTACTGCTTTATCATGTTAAAATGGCAATAATCCGCATAATATTCAATGACCAGAAGTCTTTTAAAATGAGATATCCACTCCTTTAAGACTCTGAACTTTGCTTTACTTTAGAGAGGAGTGTTTGGCATTAGATTCATTTACCTCAAAGCCACATGACTGCTGAGTGAAATAACAAACGTAGATTATTTAAGCATGGCAGCCTGCTAGGCAGCACATTCTGAGTGGTTCTCACAGTGATTTTGTATGGCTCCAGGCCAAAAGCAAAGTGATTCAGAAGAACTGCAAAAATCAATTAGAAATTGTTTTGTTCAGCTTTAATGTTGCTATTAAGAAATGTAATTAATATAGACTGATAAAGATCTGCTACATGCAAAATTCCTCCTATGCTTTCTCCACACTTTCACAATAGACTTTGGTTCAAAATGTTCCATAGGATAGAAACCATGTATAAAATTCTCTAGCTTAAAACAAATTCTATAGCTTGGACCTGGCTTCTGACCACTCTACCAAGTAAATTACCTATGAACACCAGGAACATTGTCAAAGTCACCCACGTGACAATGAGACAAAAATGTGTGCAAGTAGGTTAAGAAAGGGAAAAGTGTTTTTTCATACATTCAAAAGAAAAATGTCAGCCTCAGGGAACTTTCAGAGAAGACTAATCACCAATTTTTTTTAACAGGTAATTTTGAGTTACTTTTTTGGGTAAACAGCATCCAACTATGCACGTTGCCAAGGAAACTCAGACTTCTGCCCACTGTACCTGGAATTTAGTAAATTTCAAAAAAAAAAATTTTTTTTTAAAGCTGATATGGACCAAAAAGAAGATAGTGATAATAACAATAGGTACCATTTCATAACTACATATTATATGCCAGGAATTTAGCATTCATTACCTCATTAAATCACAATAGCTCTATTTTTGAAAAATTCCATTTTAGAGATGTGGAAACAGGAGTTCAAAGATCAAATAATGTCTTCATTCATTTGAATATTATCTTCATCAGGGAAGACTTAGTATAATTCACTAATATACTCTCAGCTTTTAAAACAGTTCCAGGTGCCCGGTAGATGTTCAATAAATAATTGTTGATGGACGGTCTAAACAATTTCGGAGTTAAAGGCATTTTCCTTTATGTCTCTCTGCTTCTTCAGAGATATGTGAAGAAATGAGAAAAAAGAGGAAAAATGAAGGAAGGGAGGGAAGGAAGAAGGGAGGGAGGGAGCAAGAAAAGGAGGCAAGGGAGGAGAATGGAAGAAAGGGAGGAAGGGGGCAAGCAGTATCATTTTCTTAGCGGGAACACAGTCTGTATTTTCAACTGTTGAAAACTGGTGGGAATTTATATACCCCATCCCTGTCTGGCTAATGAACAATTTAATGCTTGTAAATTTAAAAAGTTAGATTAAATGAGTAAATTCCTTAAAAATACAAACTACCACAGCTCACTCAAAAAGAAATCGATAACGTGAAAAGCCCTTTATCTATTAAAGAAGTCAACATTGACTTTCCCACAAAGAAAACCAGATTCCGTTGTCACTGTCTTCATCCCCATGTATCTAAACAATTTTCTGTAAAATTTCTTCATGTGTCAGTCCTTCTTCTACCACTGCCTGATGAAAGCCTTTTCCAACTTTTCCAACTTTTGCCTGAGTTAATATAGTAATAGCTTCTAAGCTGTTACCTTTGCCTTTAATCTTTCCTGGCAAAATCTCGATATTATTTAAAGAGCTTCTTTTATTCACCTGCTCAAAACAATTTTAGGATTGTCCTTCTTCTCCTTAAGTGCTCTCAACTCTGTTCAAAGTCAGTTTTCCACAGCTATCACATTTTCTCATCATGTGCAACTAAGCACTGACCACCCTTTGTGTCAGATTATCTATTCAAGGATGTCTATATAGAAAATAGAGACAGTATCTCTCCCTCTGGACCAAAGAATAGGCATGATACTTCCCAGTATAAAATATTCAGATCCCTAAAACTCGCAGACCCTCTCCTGTAATGAAACCTGCTATGGTACAGGTGCCATCTGGCCCTCTTTGCATCATACCCCTGTGGGACCTAGGGCTCCAGGAGCCAGCACACAAAAAACTGTGATACTCTGGCTACTGATATTTCTGTCTCTGACCAGACAATCTCATGTTTAAACCAGCATCCTTGAAACTATGGCAGACTAACTTTTTAGCTAGCAAATAAAGTAAAAATTCCAGACCCTTCACTGTTCTTGGGGAGACATTTAAAAACACAAATATCTAGTCGCCATCATATTAGCTAAGAATCTCTGGGAGTAAGCCCTGGGCATTGGCTTTTCTAAAGCTCCCTGGGTAATTCTAATAGGCAGCCACATTACAGAAACCTATAGGATAGAGTTTGCGTTCAAGACCATCTAAAGTCTGACTCCATTTTGCCTTTTCAAACTCATTTTCCAGGTGGGAAACTGGACACAAATAAAAGAGGTGGCTTTGCTGGAGGAAGAGAGACACGTTCACAAGAGAAAATTAAAATATAGAAGACAGGAGAGACACATACAATGGAAAAATGAGATTCTGAATCCTAGAATAGAAACATATTAAAAGGAAAATGACATGCATCCAGAATTGCTTCCTGTTAAAGAAGGCATTTTAGAAAAGAAAGAGAGGTATCTAACAGCTCCCAGCAAAATCTCAGGAAACAAGAACGATTTTTCAGGAGACTGGGGTGCTTAAAACTAGTAATTAGTGGCTTTCACAGCTGTAAACACAGAGTCTATTGTAAAAGTAGTTGGGGAAAAATTCCTTAAATGTAGGACCGCAATACTAAATTGTTAGGAAAATTAAAATCTGCATAGATTTGAGGTGAGAATATCAGGAATATCATAGCAAGTTTTAAGCAAGTTTCAGAGTGATACACTGTCCTAAAAATATGTACCAGGAATATGGGTGAAATTAGGACTCTTAGGGGATGGCACTTTAGAGAGGAGCCAGACGGAACGAAAGCAGATGGAGTCTGAACTAGATGATGGTCTTATGGGAGAGTACTTCCTGAGTGGGATTATCCAACTCAAAACATATAAATTGGGCAAGATATATTTAGCAAGCAAAGGTTTCGGCAGTCCCACTCTTCCACTATAGCATCCATATACAAACTGGAGGAATAGGGTAGAAATACAAAGAATGAACTAAAGAAAAAAGCAATTACTGGGTTGGCCAAAAGATCTGTTTAATTTTCTCTGTAAAATAAAAGACACATTTTTCATTTTCACCAATAACTACATTGATTTGGATATTTTGAGTGTGTCAGCTACCTCCTACATGGTATAACATTGATTGTCCTTCATTAATGTTTCAATTTGATTGCTATCAACTTCAGTTGGTCCACCTGACCATGGATCATCATCCAGCAAGAAATCTCCGGCGCAAAACTTTGCAAACCACTTTTGACACATTCGATCAGGCACAGCACTTCTACATACACTGCACAAATATTTTTTTTTCCATTTCAGTTGCATTTTTACCTTTCTTGAAATAATAAAGCATAATGGAGTGAAAATGTCACTTACTTTCTTTCATCTTCAATATTAAAACGGCTACACAAAAATTCACTAATTTTGATAAGATTTTTTAATGCATGTCAATATGACAGCTGTCACAATATCTAACAAAATTATTTCAAATGAAGTTAAAGACAACTAAATGCTACTAGAGCAATCTTACAGAAAAAAACAAGTGAACTTTTTGGCTGATCCAGTAACTCAAGCAAACATTGCTATAGATGAAAACAACTTAAGAAGCTGATACAACTGATACTCTCTTAATACATAACACAGCAGTAGGAAGAAGAGAAACTAGACAGATATCCTACAGCTACAGAGAAGGATGTAGGAGAAAATGATGTTACTTAAGCCCTGGAACACTTAAAAACTAAGTGCAATGCTTTAAAGAGCAGGACCCTAGGGATGCTATTTTCAGACTTATCAAATGGAACCTCAATTCAAAAATCTATTAAGAGTAGATACTAATAGAGTTTCTCTCAGGTAGATACTAGAGAGAAACTTCCCTAGCAGATGGTTTCTGGGATTAGACAACTCATCTGAAAAGAAAATAGCAAGTACAGGGCTGAAAATGCCTGCTCACAAGATACCAATGACTCTATCTCTACACAGAGTCCACTTATTAAGCTCTGGAGCACCAGAAGCACAAGATCAATATTGAAAGGGATAAATATAAATATAAAGGGTTTAAACATGTAGAAATAAAAAACAAACACCTCAAATGAGACCTAGGGGCCAAAGTTGCCATCATTATAACTTGTAAACTTGGGAGGAAAATACAGAGTACATGGATGGATTCTTCTCCCCAACTTCTGGTCTTGGGACAGTGCCAAAGTTAAATCTTGTCAGGAGAGATCGCAGGCTTTCAAGTTCCCTGATGATGGAAGTGAAAGAGCTATAATCATGGACAGAAATCACAGCAAATCTGAACTGAGAAAAATATCTCCATCTAGCTTCCTTCTCTCAAACACTACTGGGACTTTGGCGAAACTAAGTGTAGGGTTCTGGGAACACAGTTTGGCTTGGAATCACTGCTCTCAGAGACTGGAATTCAGCCACTTTCTAAACTGGGTGAGTGTAGAGTTGGTGCTCAGATAATGCTTTGTACTACTAACTCATGACACTTTTTAAGGTCAAGTATATGAAAAATTTAGTGGATTTAACTAAAAGACATACATGTATTTTTGCAAAGAATCCTGGCCAAAAATGTA
The DNA here is from genome assembly GCA_004026765.1 of Micronycteris hirsuta. NCBI lineage: Eukaryota > Metazoa > Chordata > Mammalia > Chiroptera > Phyllostomidae > Micronycteris > Micronycteris hirsuta. Next base: position 103,332 of record PVJI01002641.1, on the reverse strand, counting down.
AAAAAAAAACGTTGAGTTTATCCAGACAAAAATTGGGGAAGATTTGAATTTCTTTGATTTTAATTTAGCTTAAACAATAGAATTTGACGTGAGACTTTAAATATTTACAATATCCTTGGAAATTTTATAACTGTAATTATATTCAAATTTGGGACCTGTGTTGATGGCAGTTAATTACAAGCGTATCAAATTTTTCATTCAATCTCATTGCAAAACAATATAATTTAGGACATTATAGTCAGTCAGCCTTATATGCAAAATTCTGATATAATTAGCATACTGATTATAATTAATCTAATTATTTCAGAGCTTCTGGGTGCTAAATCAATACTGGCAACTCGTGGTGGTAGCAGGCTCAATAATTGGTAGGACAGGAGTGGACTCATGAAGAAGGAAGCTCTGTTTCAGGAGGAAAAGTTCATTTCCTCCTGAATAAGAGAGAGCCACACCCTTGACTGACTATAGGCTGAATTGTTAAACTCCATGGGTTAGAAACAACAAAAATAATAAATCCATGGAATGTGGCAGACAGAGGATGGGAAAAGTCAGTGTATTCAATTGATGAATTTGGGAACAGACACCAGGTAGGCAGAGCTGAGAACTTTCCCCTCCCCTCCTGTTTTTGGGGGACAATTTGCCTGCATAGAGCACACATTATCTTCTATCCTTAACACAGCTAAAAATGTCACAACTCCAGCCTGGGGGAGGAGGCCTGCTGGAGAGTCCAGACAGCCCTGTGGATGGGAACGTCTTCCTATCCATGGAACTCTAGTATTTCTGCCACATACTCAAGATGAATGTCCCAACAATTCTGACAATAATAAATGTAGATCCTTCTTGTCTATTGCAACTGAATCAGAATTAAGAGTATTCACATAGATGTTATGTACTGCTCCTCTCCAAATTCAAAGTCACTCTTGTTCTAAAAGCCCAATTGATACCCTATTGCCTTACATCAGACAGCTCTCCCAACTGTCTTACCCAAGTAAGTATTTGCATGTGACCTCCGTAACTGCCTAATGACCCAAGAGTAAAGGAAAGTTTATTGAATAAGCATGGCGGAATTAGGTGATAGATTGGTACCAGACTGGTAAAAGAAAGGAAACTTTATAAATAACATCAAACTTGGCAGGGGGAGTTTGGGGAGAGGAACCAGAAAAATGATGGTATTGCTCTTAAAAGAAGTGAGAAAGCAGGGTTTATAAACTTTATCACTTCATTCATAGGTCATTAATGAAATAAAACTACAGAGATGAACAGGCTAGTGATTGCCGGGGTGAGCAACCGAAAGTGTGGCTGTGAAGGGACAGCACGAGGGAGCTCTGTGCGGATGAAACAGTGCCATCTGTGGGGACACCTACAGGAAGCTGTACACAGTAGTCTCCCCTCAGCCACAGGAAACACGTGCCAAGACCCCCAGCGGAGGCCTGAAACCGTGGGTTGTACTTAATATTACATACACTATGATTTCTCCTATATATACATACTTATGATAAACTTTAATTTATAAATTAAGCACAGTAAGATTAACGACAGTGATTAATAAAAGAAAAATTAGAACAATATACTGTAATGAAAGTTACTTAAATGTGGTCACTTTTGATATATCTTGTATTGTACTCATCCTTCTTCTTCTTGTGATAATGTGAGGTGATAAAATGCTGAACTTATTCCTGAATCTGTGTAGCCACCCCTTACTTGCAGTAAACAGCTCAGTGTCACTCATTTCAGGGAATCCCTTGCTGACCTCTTCATATAGGTTCGATGTTTTCTGGCACAACACATCGTCATTAATTGGAACACGTTTTCTGTTCACATCCTCCACCCAAAAATGTAATGTATTTTCCATATTAACTAACCACTTACTATACACAGCGGCCTTAACTTGTACCGTTTGAGGTGTAACAGCAAAACTAGTACAAATTTCTCTTTCCTTTTTCACAATTTCACAGATAGAACACTCATTCTTACTGTAGATTTTAGCAGCTTCAGCATATAGATTTTTTCCTTTCCTTATTTAGTCAAGAACTTTCACTTATTTAGTCAAGAAATTTACCACTTAAAGGAACACTTTATGGTGCATCCTAATTGCCAGCACCACCACTCTTGCCTTTTGGGGCTATTATGAATTGAAATAAGGATTCTTTGAACACAAGCACTACAACACCACGACAATCAACTATGCAACCACCCAGTGGCATATACAGCATGGAGAGACGCTGAAGAAAAGGATGCTTTACAAAGGGTAGGATGGACCACGTCAGCATGAGATTCATCAAGCTACCTGGAACATTATAAAATTTCAAATTTATAAATTGCTTATTTCTGGAATTTTCCATTTAATATTTTTGTACCTTGGTTGACCACAGGTAACTGAAAACACAGAAAGTGAAGCCATGGTTAAGGAGGACTACTGTGTATGATAAAATTGCATTGAAATATACACACACACAAACACACACACACAGATGGGTGCGTCCATAACTGGTAAAGTCTAAACAAGCTCTAGAGACTGTACCGATGTCCATTTTCTAGTTTTAATAGTGTATTACAGATATTAACATTGGGGAAGAGTAGGTGAAGAGTGCATGGGGTCTTCCCATACATATCTTTCCACTTCCCACGAATATATAATTATTTCAAAATGGAGAGCATTATGCTAAGTGAAATAAGCCAGGCAGTGAAAGACAAATACCGTAAGATCTCACCTATTAGTGGAACCTAATCAACAAAACAAACAAGCAAGCAAAATATAACCAGAGACATTGAAATAAAGAACAAGCTGACAGTAACCGGAGGGGAGGGTGGGGATAATGGGGGAAAGAAGGGGAAGCATCATCAAGGAACATGTATAAAGGACCCATGGACAAAGCCAAAGTGCGGTAGGACTGAGAGTAGGAGGTGGGGTGGGTGGGGCGGGACAGAGTGGTAAGGGGAAAATGGAGACAACTGTACTTGAACAACAATGAAAAAATTAAGAGATTTTCTATAAGCACTCTCTCTGCATTCACAGAAAATACAATATAATAGTAATGTAAAAATTGTGCAACTCTTACAAGATTAGAAAGCTGGATATTGTTCATACATTAACAGGGGCATAGATGTTGTATAAAGAAGGTTAGAATTGTCAAAACATGCTGACATAATCTTATAATCTCTTAATAAGTATTTTTGTAAATAGCAAAAAAAGTAAAATCGCAGTATAGATACAGTTATAGCACATTGGTATAAAATATATGAATATTTTTGTATTAAAATATCAATACGAAGGGAATGTTCACACCTAATTCTTAATAATATCTGCCTCTAGGGAATGTGTTAGAGCTGGGGACAAGGAGGGTGAATTCTACATTTTACATTATAAATTTCCATGTTGTTTAACTCTCTTTTGTATTGGCATGATTTTTTTTATATTTAAACTTTATCAGAAGGATAATGAGGAAGTAAAAAGTGAAGGGGAAAAGAATAAGAAAGAAGTAATTTCTCCTTCTGAGCTTTTGTTCATCCCATTTCTTCGAGGCCCATTTTGAGACTTCCTTTTCTACTTGCAGTCTCAACAGAACTCTGAACTCCAGAGGAATTTTACTTATTGTCTACACTATGTGCTTGTGACTTAAAAAGTCTTCCTTGAAATAATATGCCCTGGAATGACAAGTTTCTCCAGAAATGTTCATCATAGTGATACTAATACCTCATATTTGTTAAAAGTTCACAAAATATCTGCACCACATTACCTACCTATAAAGAGAGAAATAAAGGAGATGATAATTTGAGAAACACAAAACTTAATCAAGTACCATAGTCTTAAACTTCTAGGCCAATTAGTCATTCAGGAGGAAAAAAATGCAACTTTAAAGAATTATTCAAACTTCATCCTAAAGGAAGACTTTAGGATTATTTAAAACATAGCTACTTCTTTTAGAGAAGCAACCTAAGTTTTATTATTATTATTATTGTTATAACTCATACTAAAACCTAAAAAGTGATTCTGTCCAGTCATTCCAGTACTCATCAATCCACTGCTGTACCATGTTCTGCAAAAAGCCTGCCCTGCACTCTTGTGGCGGCTCTCAACCTAGGCAACAAACATGGAGGAAAGACAATCCGAATACAGACCCCACTGCATTCAGACTTCCTGTACCTTTCATTGATGCTAAGGAAGAGGTAGGAATTGTTTAATGCATATTAAGGCATGTCGGCAATGCACAACTTTAAGAGGTACTCTCCCATGTAGACCTGTTTTCCATTCTGCATTGATAGTTGCATAGTTGATGATGGTCTTGTTATTTGGATATTTATCATTCCCTTGAAGTAACTGAAAGAAATGAATGTGATATATCAAAATTTTATTTATTGAGGACTAAAAATTAATTTTATAATACCGAGAAAAATTTATAGCTCCATTTTACTATACTCCAAGTAATTAATGTATACATGCCAGTACCTCAAAAATATGATGTACTGTTAACTATTACATTATAGTAGGCAGGTAGAAGAGATTTGGTTTTATTCAGATGTAGAATAAAATACAGAAAGGCTTTAGGAATTTTCTATTGATTTTCTCGCATAAATGTGCCTTGTGCACCACCTAGAGGAAAAATTTATATTGAACATTAATACTTGCATTGGTTATAAAGACAGACTGAACAGTCTCATCAAGTTATAAAATAGAATTTTTTTTCATCTTAGAGGTAATTGTCATGTAGTCCTGCTAAAATATGACTTCCAAACTCATCTAACTCAAGCCATATGTCAAACAGGATCTAGCAGGAATTCTTATGGTTGCAATTAAAATTTTTCTTGAACATAATTTAAACTCCAATTTCCCTTATAAATTGGAAAGCCCACAGCTAGATTTTATTCTAACATTAAGCTAAAATCTAGTTATTTGTAACACTTGTGTTACCAATAAATAATTTAAACAATAAGAAAAAAACTTTTTTCTCTTTTGTTCTCCACACCCCCACAAAAAAAAGTATTACTGACAAGCAAAGCATAATCTACCAAAATATAGATTATAAAAACTTCCAAACTTAAGTGTTTTATTGCCAAAAAATAAGAAATCAAATTTCATCACCAAATATTTTTACCAAGCATCTTTCTGGACCTCACAGCATTTTGTAGCAAAGTGAGTAAAATTAACACTAACACTACCTTCTGGGAGTAAACATTTTTAATATGCAACTCCATCTATATGGTAAATACTCAACTTATTTTGTAAAAGCAATTATTACTATTACTTTAAGCATGTTCTTTAAAAAATGAGAAAAGGCTTCTTCCTTTTACTATACTATATTAAAAGCACTTAATCAGGACTAAATCTCTATGCCTTCATTTCTTCTCACGATATGCTCCTTCTCCTTAATTAGTCTCATTAAAAAATAAAGTCTATTTGGAAAAGTGTATAATCAGGTCCTTTGCCTATTTTTTTAATTGGCTTGTTTGTCTTCTTGGTGTTGAGTAGTATAAGTTCTTTATATATTTTGGAAATTAATTCCTAATCAGATGGCAAGTATGCTATCCCATTTAGTGGGTTGTCTTTTCTTTTTGTTGATGGTTTCCTTTACCGTGCAAGAGCTTTTTAGTTTGATGTAGTCCAGTTTGTTTATTTTTTCCTTTGTTTCCTTTGCCTGAGGAGACATATCTGCAAAAATACGGCTACAAGAAATGTCTAAAATTTTACTGCTTATGTTATCTTCTAAGATTTTTATGGTTTCATGATTTACATTTAAGTCTTTAACCCATTTTGAGAACATACAGATGGCCAATAGACATATGAAAAAAATGTTGAATGTCACTAATTAGAGAGATGTAAATTAAAACCACAATGAAATGTCACCTCACACTTGCCAGACTGGCTATCATCAATAATCAACAAACAAGTGCAGGTGAGGAGGTGGGCAAAAGGGCACCCTCGTGCACTGTTGGTGGGAATGCAGACTGGCGCCGCCACTGTGGAAAGCAGTATGGAGATACCTCAAAAATTTTAAAAGGGAACTAAATTTTGACCCAGTGATCCCACTTCTAGGAATATCTAAAGAAACCTGAAACGCTAATTCAAAAGAATATATGCACTCCTATGTTCTTTGCAGTGTTATTTACAATGGCCAGTATCTGGAAACATCCCAACTACCCATCAGCAGATGAGTGAATATAAAAGCAGTGGTACATTTACATAATGGAATACTACTCAGAAGTATAAAAGAGAGAGAGAGAGAGAAGAAAAAAGAAAATCTTACCTTTTACGATAGCATGGATGGACCTGGAGAGTACCGTACTAAGTGAAATAAGCCAGTCACAGAAAAACAAATGCCATATGTTCTCACTTATACATGGAATCTAAAGAACAAAATAAACTGACAAACAAAATAGAAACAGAGGCATGGATACAAGGAACAGACTGACACCACATATGTATTTATATATGGTGATAGCCAGAGGGAAAGGCCGTGGGAGGTATGTAAGGTGAGCAAAGGGTGGGGGAGAAAATGACAATGGAAAGAGACGTTACATGGGGCGATGGGTGCACAATGCAGTGTGCACAGATTTTGTCGAGTTGCACACTTTCTTAAACATATTTTACTGATTATGCTATTACAGTTGTCCCATTTTTTCTTCCTTTATTCTCCTCCTCCCTGCAACCTCCTTCCCACCAGCATTCTCCCACACTTAGTTCATGTCCATGGGTCTGTGTATATGTTCTTTGGCTTCTCCATTTCCTATACTATTCTAAACCTCCCCCTGTCTGTTTTGTGCCTCCCAATTATGCTTCTTATTCCCTGTACCTTTTCCCTCATTCTTCCCCCACCACCTCCTCCCTGATAACCCTCCATGTGATCTCCATTTCTGTGATTCTATTCCTGTTTTAGTTATTCACTTAGTTTGTTTTTGGTTTTTTTAGGTTCACTTGTTGATAGTCATGAGTTAGTTGTCATTTTACTATTCAGAGTTTTGATCATCTTCTTTTTCTTAGATAAGTCCCTTTAATATTTCATGTAATAAGGGTCTGGTAATGATGAACTACTTTAACTTGACCTTATCTGGGAAGCACTTTATCTGCCCTTTCATTCTAAATTATAGCTTTGATGGATAGAGTATTCTTAAATGTAGGTCCTTGCCTTTCATGGCTTTGAATACTTCTTTCCAGCCCCTTCTTTCCTGTAAGTTTTCATTTGAGAAATCAGCTGAGAGTCTTATGGGAGCTCTTTGTAGGTAACTGTCTCCTTTTCTCTTGCTGCTTTTAAGAGTCTCTTCTTGTCTTTAATTGGGTAATGTAATTATGATGTGCCTCAGTGTGTGCTTCCTTGGGTCCAATTTCTTTGGGACTCTCTGAGCTTCCAGGACTTCCTGGAAGTCCATTTCCTTTGCCAGATCAGAGAAGTTCTCCTTCATTATGTTTTCAAATAAGTTTTCAATTTCTTGCTCTTCCTCTTCTTCTTCTGGTACCCCTATGATTTGTATGTTGGAATGTTTAAAGGTGTCTTGGAGGTTCCTAAGCCTCTCCTCATTTGTTCAAATTCTTGTTTCTTCATTCTGTTCTGGTTGAATGTTTATTTCTTCCTTCTGGTCCAAATTGACGATGTGAATCCAAGTTTCCTTCCCGTCACTGTTGGTTCCCTGTATATTTTTCTTTATTTCACTTTGTATAGCCTTCACTTCTTCCTCAATTTTGCAACCATACTCAGCCATTTCTGTAAGCATCCTGATTACCAGTGTTTTGAACTCAGCATCTGATAGGTTGGCTATCTCTTCGTTCTATTTTTGGAGTTTTGATCTGTTCTTTCATTTGGGCCATATGTTTTTTGTCTTGCCATGCCTATTACATTGTAAGGGGCAGAGTCATAGGTATTCACCAGGGTGGGGTAACCCTGCATTGTAGTGCTGTACATGGGGGAGGGATCAGAGAGGGAACAATGTCACTTTCTGGGTTCCTGGCAGCTTTTAGTCACTTCCCCCTGCTACCCATAAGCAAATTGGGCCCTTCTGGTGCTGATTCTCAGGTGGGTGAGTTTGTATACATTCTAGGAACCTGTTCATCTCTCCAGCAAACTCTCCTATGAGGTTGAGAGTTTCTCCCCCTTCTGCAACCCCTATAGGTTTTTCCAGAGGTTTTGAGGCTTTGTTTCCCCATGCTGGAATCCTGAGTTGTTCAGTCTGTCTTGTTCCCCAGTTGTTCCTCCCAGTTTATCGGTACACGTATATGGGACTGCCTGGTCCACCAGCCACCACCTTATCTGCCCAATCCTCCAGCCACCCTTGCCATGCGTCCTCTCTGCCCCAATTGCCTATGTCCACCCCTCCTACCAGTGTGGATGAATATTTCGTCTTTAACTCCTGGGTTGTTGAACTTCCATACAGTTCAATTTTCTGGCAGTTCTGGTTATTTTTTGTTTTTAAATTTGTTGTTGTCCTTCTTTTGGTTGCACGAGAAGGCAAAGTGTATCTACCTATGCCTCCATCTTGGCAAGAAGTCTCGTTGAGTTGTACACTTGAAGCCTGTATGATTTTGTGAACCAATGTTGCCCCAACAAATTCAGTTAAAAAATAAAGTCTCATTTAATAGTTATGTGCCATTGGCTTGCAATTAACAACCAAATATAGACCTTACATCCACATATTCAAAAGCCAACGCAGGATCTCTATTTGTTTATTTCAAAAGACATTTTGACTCAACATGTTCAGAGCTATTATGTTTTTCTCCCTAAATGTGCTTTCCTTTCAGATCTCCTTTGTTTAGTCTATGGTACTCAGAAACTTGAAAGTCACTCTTGAAGATTGTTTCTCCCTCTCTTTCCAAATCTAATCCATCATCCAGACCACTGATTTGATATGTAAACCTTCTGATAATGTTTGGCTTCCCCGTGTTTTTACAGATCAAAACTCCAGTTCTGAGTCTACTTAAGAAGGCTCATTTCAGCAATCTTATCTGGTCAGCACCTCTTTCACTTACCCCATGTCACATTGCTTTTCCCTTTGTCCTCCATGTATTAGCTATCAGAATTCTGATAGTTCCTCCCAGTGGCATCTCTGCGCCACACTGGAAGAAGAGTTGTCTTGAGCCACATATTAAATACCTTGTGACATGTAATCACAAAAAAATCTCATAATGTTTTAAGTGAATTTACGATTTTGTGTTGGGCCACATTCACAGCCATCCTGGGCTGCATGCAGCCTGCTGGCTGCAGGTTGAACACCCCTGATTCTGTTTTCCAAGTCTGGGATTTTATAAATATTGTTGCTTTTTTCCTGGAACACTCTTCCTCTCACCCAATTTTAATCTAATTACTTCATTTTAGTTATCTCTTAGGTCTCAAGTCAAACTCACATTCTCAGGGAACCAATTCCATGACATTAGGTCAGCCTACCCCTCTCCTCTGTTCCCTTTCGTGTCCCCATGAGCATATAAATATTCTGTTTTTGCTACTCTTTAAATTTTCAGTGCAGGGCACAGAGTTAGGAAGCACTTGATAAATATTTCATGAATAAACAAATATTTTCATGAATAACAATGATCATTTTATCTTCATTCCAAGGGGGAAAAAAATCAAAGCAAAAGAAAGACAAGCTATGTTTATCTCCTCTCTTTCCCAAGACTCATTGAAATTATAGTAAAGGTAAACACAAAGATGGTATAACTAAAGTGGAAAAAAAAAGAAAGCAGACAATCTACAAATAATTTCAACAAAATGTTGAAAAGATTAAGAGCAGATAATGAATTAGTGACTGTAAAGGGAGGCAAAGAAAAATGCTATAAAGTATACGTAGAAAGGGCTATAGTAGGAAGCTAACCTGCCCAGTGCCAACTACTGTACAGTGGAGAGTAAAAGTGAGATGTGGGCTAAAAACAGAGAGATTCATTGAAAGATTTCAGAGAAAACACATTATCTCTCCCCATACCCATCTCTCTTACCCAACTTTTTTTCAGTAGATCCAACTGCTTAGCATTTACCCTCATCCCAACACTGGGTGAAAGAAAAAGAAAAACCAAGATAGTAAGTGGGGTGGGTAGAGGAGGCTAGGAGAGAGAAAAGGAGGGAGAAAAAAGGGAGGAGTGAGGGAAGGAAGAAAGGAGGGAGGAAAAGCAGCCATTATTTTTGATAAAAATTGAATACACTGCTTGGGAAGAAGTAGTGCAGCTTGTGTGGGAGTTGGAACGCTGACATTTAGTAGTTGCAAATTATAAGGTTCAGCTCCCCTCCCACACACCTTGAAAGAAAGCTTGCTGATGCAGTAAACGCCTCTGACAGAAACTCACTCAGCTATTCTATTATCTCTTTCTTATATATAAATGGACAAACAACACACCAAAAAGCTGAATGGGAAAAACCCTGAAATATGAATGAGAAAGATCAAAATAAGCAAAAATAATTCCAGGAAAAGGAGAAACAATTCACCAACAAAGGGATTTAAAATATACTTCTTATTGCATCCTCAGAGATATTCGAGATGATACTATATCTATTGCATGTATAAAACAAAAAAAAAAGAACAAGATATTATTAAAATTTAAAATAAAAAAGCATGTGTGTTAATGCATCAAATTAAAATATGAAGAATAAAAATCTTCCAGAATAATAGAACTAAATGACAAGAAATAGAAAATATAAGAAAAAAAAGAATTATAGATGATTACTCCAAGATGTCTAATATTAAAAAGAGTACTGAGACAATTGAAGGGAGGTGATAATAATAATAATGGAAGAGATTTCCTACAGCTGAAGTCCTTCTGTGAAAATCTACAGACTGCAAAAGCCCATGGTGTATCTGGCTTGATGGGTAAAAGAGGACACACTGAGCCATTTCATTGAAAAACCTTAAAACAATAGATAATATATTTAAATTTTTCACTGTGGAAATAAAAACAAACTCCTTAAAAAGAAAGATAATACACTCTTAGAATTATCAGCAGTACTAGATGATAGAAAATAATGGAAGAGATTTTCAAAATTCTGAGGAAAATAATTTTCCACCTGGAAGCCCCGTATACAGCAAATCCATCTGTCAAGTGTGAAGGCAGGAAAAAAAACATTGTCAAACATGCAAGGAATCCAAAAGTTTAGCTAGTATGGTGCTTTTGGTTGAAATTCCTTTAAGATATACTCCAACAAAAAGAAGGAATAAACCAAGAAAAAAATACAAGTAAAGTGTGGATTCTACTCAGAAGAGCAGTGAAGGCAAGTCATGGGAGGACAGCAGGGCACCCAGCCAGCCACACTGGGTGCCCAGGAGGAAGGAAGGCACCAAGCAGGAGAGCATAGCAGGAAAAAGATCCACAGTAGCGTCAACAGCATGATACGAAGTTTGAACAAAATATAAAATGTGATAAAGGCGAGTGATGCAAGGAAAAGAGAAACCAGTTCGTATAATCTCATGTACTACTTGACACTGCAGGAAATAATATTTACATGATCATAATAACCACTAACAGTATTTTTTAAATTTCATATTTTAGAAACAACTTATAGACAAAGCATGAAAGTAGTGCATAGAGTAGAATGTAAGTGGTGTGGCCCTCAATAACAGCAAAAGTGCAGTGACGAAAGTTGACAGGTGGAAGAGCAACTGAAGGGAGGGTGGGGGAGAACCGAAGGGACATCAGGGCTCCTACCCATGCTTTGCACAGTAGAGTCAAAAATTACTGTCTATAGCTGGAGAATCACTCCTAAACTAAAGCTATAACATAGAAGATAAGATTCTGATAGAAATATATTAGGGCCTAGGCTGGTGTGCCTCACTGGATTGAGTGCTGCCCTGTGAACCAAGGGGTCGCTGGTTCAATATCCAGTCAGGGCACATGCCTGGGTTGCGGGCCAGGTCCCCAGTAGAAGGCATGTGAGAGGCAACCACACATTGATATTTCTCTTCCTCTCTTTCTTCATGCCTTCCCCATCTCTCAATAAATAAATAAACAAACAAACAAGGAAGTAGGGAAAATATTGAAAAGCTTGGTAAATATAATGCTGTAATGGTTTCCTAAGATCTCAGAAATTAACTCGCTTTTTAAATTTAAGAAAATACCTTTTTAAAAATTCAAATAAATGTGAACCATGCTTCAGTAGTATTCCAAAGTTTTATTGACTTAATGAATCATTGAAATTACTCAAAGAAACAATGTCTTTAACATTATCTAGACATTTCTTTAAAAAACCATACCTACCAATAGAATTGATTATTGTGCATTCATATCTTATCACTAATAAAAAAAAAACTGCTGTTAAGCAAGGGGAGAAAAATCTCATCCTAGGGAATACACCTCTCTGCAGTATACTCAGTGATGTAGTTTTGCAGAGAATGAGCAATTCTAGAGCTTGGAGAGTGGAACTGAGGAAATTAATCATATTAAACACAATATTTGCTCCTCTCAAAATGATACTAGGGTTCCATTAACGTACATTTTTTAATAATTTTTTCTGCTGTATTTTTTTTTTTAATTCAGCAGCCTAAAATAATGCATTTACAGGTCACAGCAGTGACGCGTCATGAACAGCAGGGGGAGCAAGAGGCGCAGGCCGGAAGGTGAAAGTCGGTGAGGCTAGCAATTTCACTACCTTCAAACCACGCCTGAATTTGTCCCAGGAATGCCTATGCAAAACTCGGCTCCGTGAGGGTGTGCAAAGCATATTGATTGAAATAATTGGGAGATCTCTTTATTCTCGGAAGTAGTTTGAAAAAATGTCAATTCCATTCTTACCAAATATTAATTCTTGGATAAATATAATTAGGAAAAGATCTTGTTAATTTATTTTTCAAATATTTTAGAAACATCACTTTCAAATATTTCAGCACCTCCATGATTTCTGTTAAGAGTACTTTTGGGTGGTGGGTGGGGGGGGGGGAGGAATGAAGACAATTGTACTTGAACAACAGTTTAAAAAGTTAAAAAAATAAAGAGTACTTTTGCACCAATCCAAGTCCGGGCTCCTTACAGGAAGACTTTCCACCTTGGGGAAGAGGAATTAGGCCAAAACAAATCATCTCACTCATGACTTATACTAAGAGGGACTTGTTAGGGTGGCCCAGTTACATACAGACTTATGCCTGCAAAAGGGGCATTTTTAAATCCCTAGTCACTCCTCTCTGTGGTCTCATGTTTTCTCACTTCTTTTTATTTCATATATTTCCTTTCCTTTGTGTTTTGCTTTTCCTGTTTTCTTTCATTTCCACAAGTCTTTTTTTCAAAATGCTTCCTATTTGTTCTTTCCTAATTTTATGTTCCAATCACATTGTATTTCAGCCCCTGTTTTTTAATGATCTTTAATTTCTTTTTAATAATATTCCATTTTTCCTATACATCTTTTTTCTTCCGTCCATAAGTTTTCTTCTTTCTATAATCTTAGCCATTGTCTGAAAAATTTCTCTTTCTCTTTTCATATTTATTGAAAAAGCTACCTCTTTTCAGCTTTCATAAAATGGGAAGAACAATGTCTGTGACCATATTCACTAATTTCATTGTTTTATAAATGTTTACCACATGCCTACAGTATATGACATGTACCAGGCACCAGGGTTGGGGGTAGCAATAAGAAATGAATAAGGAAGATAAAAATGAAAATGACATGATTCCCTTCCTCTGTTGCTCATAATATAATAAGAAATAGACACAAATGACTATCAAGGCAATATAATATCAATACAATGAAAAAATATAACATTTTTCTCTGAGGAGATGGGATTAAATGTGAAAATTCTTAGCTATCAATGGAGAGAACAAGGTGAATAATAACAGGAGGTGAAGAAGGGAATAGTTTAAGTATGTTAAAGCACAAGTGCATGTGGAAGAATAACTGAGAATTTCACACAATTTACATTTGTAGAATCTAATGAACAAAGTAAACTGACCAAAAAAATAATAACAGAGGCATGAATACATAGAAGAGTAACAGCTATCATGGGGGTGGATGTGGAGGAGGTAGTGGATGGAAGAAGGTGGAGAGATTAGCCAAAGAACACATACGCATGGCCCACAGACAGAGACAACAGAGAGAAGAGGAGGTAAGTGCTGGCTGGAGGTGGGCAAAGAGGGGGAAAGAAGGGTATTTGTAATAGTGTCAACAGTAAAAATAAAGTTAAAAAATGTAAATTATCAGATACCCAAGGAAATCCAGCAAGAGATATCAAATGTTGAAAACTGATTCAAAAGGCTAGAATTCTGCAAATTAATTGTAATGCCACCAAAATATTACTATTTTATGTTTTTAAAGTTTAGCCTAAATTCTTTCTTGACCCCATGAGTGGGCCATTTCTTTGTGAGTTTGGAGTAGAATTAGTACATTACTAAATAGTGCCTGCCTTTATGACAAGTCCTTTAGCCAGCTCTGGCTATACACTTAGTTGATAGAATTTTACCTAAAAATCTGCTCCTCTCACTCATTCATTTATTCGTTTTCAACAGATATTTATGAAGCACTTATAATATGAAAGGTACTCTTCTAGAACCTAGGGATATGTCTGTAAAAAAATAAAGATGTCTGCCACTGCAGAAAAAATAAGAAGGGTTAGGGATGCATGGAGAGGTGATAGAGAAAGTAGTTGCAATTTTAAATAGGCTGGTAAGAATGAGCCTCCTAGAAAAGATAGCATTTGAGCCAAGACCTTTGGAAGAGAGGAAGGAGTTATCCCTGGGAAAATGTAGGAAAAAGAATCTGGGGGAAAGGCAGCCATCAGTGCAAAGGTCCTTAATTAAAGTGTTCCTGGAGTTTAAGTTACAAGAAGGAATCCAGTGCATCTGGAAAGAAGTGAGAATAGTAATAGATAAGCTCAGAGGTAAGCGCTGATTGGCTTTTACTTGGAGGTAAATGGGGAACCTTTGCAGGGTTTTGCTGTATGTATTTGCAGTTAAAAATAAGTAGCATAGAGCCATGTACTGACTTGTCAAAGGATAGTTTAAAAGCAACAGGCTAGCAAAGGGGGAAAAAAATGATTTGATTACATCCAAAATATTGATGGTCAAATTTTTATCTTCTTCATTACATCTTTTCCAGTTAATGACAAATATCATTAAATGAGAAAAAGTAATTTTAATTTAATTTTAATACAGAGAAATTATAACTCATTTAATGCAAGAATAGTGCCTATCTTATCAATTTTTGATTATTAAAAATATTAATAGCCATTAAAAATGTTTGTCAGTTTATCCAGTCACAAATCAACTAGGTTTGTCAACATTTTTATTAAATTTGCTTTAACATGAAGAATGGTTCCACTTTTTGGATGACCTGAAGTTTTGCTGTAGCTGAAGGTCACAGACCTCCTGCAGACAGTACTTCAGTAGTCTCAGCGGCAGGGCTTCTGGCAATACCCATCTGCAAGAGGGGAGGAGCGTGGGCAACGTCTTCCCTACCTGGGCCAGTAAGTACTGAGACCCAAAAAAGAGAAGCCAAGGAATAGTTGGGTTGCTGCCATGCTCACCTAGGAGATTACAGTCATTTTCCAAAGCTGCTATAACAAGATATGAGACTGTGCATTTTAAATAAGAGAAATTTCTTTTCTCACAGTTCCAGAGGCTAGAAGTTTAAGATCAATGTGTCAGTAGGTTTAGTTTCTTCTGAGGTCTCTCTCCTTGGATTGCAGACGGCTGCCTTCTTGCAATGTCCTCACATGCTTACCTTTCAGTCTATGTGTGTTGTCTGTGTCCTAACCTTGTCTTATAAGGCCACGGGTCACACTGGAGTAGGGCCCATCTATTTGACCTCATTATCTCTTTGAGGTCCCTATCTCCTAACAGTCATGTCCTGAGGTCCTAAGAGTCAGAATTTAAATATACAAATGTGGGAGGGGGTTAGAATTCCAGCCCATAACAGCTACCATCAATAGCCAAATGATCTATCAGGTTGTAGCAAAACTTGGGACCAGAGCACCTAATTGCCTAAGCATTGGGCAAAGCAGAAGAACCTAAACATGGTTTTATATGTATTTCTTTTAGGTTCTGTTATTGTTGTTGCTGTTTATTACATATTTTTATATTTTCAAAAAGCATCAAAGAAGTCATCATGAAAAAAGCAGAACTTTACTACACTTTCTTATACTTATGAAAATAGTCTTGTCAATTGCCCCCTAAAAGTCTTAGCTGGCCTGTGGCCGACTCTAAGTGCTAAGTAAGCAGCCCAGCCAAGTGGATGGGTGGGTATTTGAGTCAGACCCCTGGATCTAGCATGGAAATTGAAGTGTGAATCGGAAAACTATGACTGAATCCCAGTTATAGGGTCCAGAAGAGCAAAGAGAGTCAAAGGAAAAGGCTGCCACTGTGGACTGGAAATGCTACGCACTCACTCCAGGATAGCAGATATGGGACTTGGGATACCAGGTGTGACTCAGATCCCTTTGTGGTCCTCATAGGGTATATTCTAGGTAAACTGTTAGGAAGACATGGGCTTTAAAATGAAAAAGTTCCAAATCAAAAACTAAATATAGATCATATTGGTTGTGAATCAATGAGAATACAATCAAATTTCCTGAGAATGAAAATGCCTCTATTTAAATTAATATCTCTGTAACACGAATTCCTTTTCTTTATTCTTGTTGCTCAGCTGAGGAGGGCTGGAGGAGCTAATTGCTGACAATTATAAATTTAATTCAGTGAAAATACACCAGAACTCAATAAGGCCAGAAGCAACATAGAATATATTTTCAGCTGTCAGTGCCCTGAAAGTCACATGTAATAAAATCTACAGTTTTGCATTAATGTGTTATGAACATATTAGAAAATAAGGCATCTCCTTTAATTTTTATCAAAGGGTCAAAATTCCTCTGAGCACTAAATATTAGATTCTATCCTATCCCGCTTAACAATTGGCTATTGCCAGAGAAGTAAGATGTTGACATTTCTGGTTGCTAGGAGCAGCGCAGCATTGGATTTATATACAATAACATTCTGTTGGTTCAAGTGTGGGGCTTTTTAATCGGCTGAACATGCAATAATGGAAAGTATTAATTTACCACTAGATTATACGTGAAAATCTTAATACACTAATCAGGAGAAACAAAAGCACTTGTATTTAAGGGTTTATGTTTAAGGATTTTTTTTTTTGCAGCATCTTTCATAATGAAAAAAATAAATAAAATCCTTGAAACAAAGCAGATGCCCACCACCAGTAGCAGAATGGCTGAATATTTTGTGCTGCACACACACTGCAGAATACCATGGAGTCATTAGAAGTGAATTATAACTATGCCAGTTGACTTGGAAGAATTTCCACCATGCATTGTCAAATGAGAAAAGCAGAATGCATAAAATTATGTGTACGCAGCAACGTTTATAGCAGCACTATTTATAATCACCAAAAGGTGGACACATTTACATTTTGAAATTTATTATAATTTACACTTAAGTTTAAATTTTATTACATAATTCTGAATAATTTATAATTTAAAACATATACATATAACTTTACTCTCTCAAATTTTTACAATTATTTTAAATAACATTTAAAAATATATTCCATTTGGATTATAAATACAACTATGCCTTGAATACAATTACCTATTTAATACTTTGATCATTACCATCAGTAGGATACAGACTATGTGAAAATCTTGATGACTAACTAATATCTTTGCTGAAATAAAGGCAAGAAAAACAATTGTATAGAATAAACATGATTTATGAATTCTGTGTCTTTATTTTAATAGTCATTTAAAAAACCACTTCCCAATCAACTGGACACCAGATAATTAAATTTGACCTTTTTTAATATTTTGCCAACTTAATATATAAAAATTATAGCTTTCCACACATCTTTCAAATTTGTTATTATGAATATATACTTGTCAAGGTAGGAAAACAGAACATTTTATTCAAGAGCTTGTTAACCTGTTCTGTGATCTTTAAATGTTCTAAGATATGCGTGTCGACCTCCATTTTTACTTTTGACCCAGGCCACACAAATCTGCTGGACTGCCCTGGAAAGTGCTTTGAATAAAGGACCTGTGAGAATCTAAGGTTAGGGAACCTACAAAAGTGCACAGGCACCTGGGCTCAGGATGTCTTGATGGTCAAAGGAGTGAAGAGTGAGAACACCAATCCAGTTCCTAGTCAATACACATTATCAGGAACTTCATTCCTTCCCCAAAGAAACATTCTTTCCATTTCCATTATCCTCTTAGAAAACTTCTAAGATAAAGCCTTCATAAAGTAGGCTTTTGATTAGTTTTTCAAATGCTAACTAACCGCTCCTGAAGCAAGCATTACTAATTAGGGCATTTCAAATGTTAACTAACTGCTCCTAGGTTGTGAATTAAAATGAACTGTCACACCATATAGCACTTTAAATAGCTGTATTTAAAAGCAAATGGTAGCAAATGTAACAATCACCATGTATAAGGGCTTCATAAATAAAGACTTTGCAGTTTTTTCAGGTGTTCTTGGAGGTCCTTGATTCAAATGATGCCAGCCTTTTCTTTGAAAGGTCAGATCATCCACTCTGTCCTAAGATAATCTATTTGATCTCTGCTGTATTGAACTGCACTTGGGGCACACAGACTGGCAAGGATGTCTCCCTTACCAGTTGGTCCCTAAATGTTGCTCATAGTACTTGGCTAAAGTTTAAAGATGTCAGAAGTGTTCTGATCATTGCCACCTCTCCTTATACACCTCTCAAATCATGGCACACATCTGTGACAGTGGCTACCTCCTCAAGGAAGCTAATTTCTCCCATTTAATATTATATTTAAGACATATTTAAGCCATATGACCTAGTTCATTTCATCTTTGAGGGGGCTTTCATCTTCACTATCAAATGATTTGAGTAAAATCTTCTTTTAACCCCACTATACAGAAAGATTAAGTACAAACACCATCTATTTGGGCAACTACCTCTACCTATACCAAGACCAGTCCCAGGGGAATGGAAACTAGTGCCCTAGCATGATGCTATTTTAGTGAAAATAACGAAGGCTTATAACGTAGGCTCTGTCACCAACCTACATTTTTCTAGTGCTTCCAGTCCTTTTAAGTTTTCTAACTTTGAGTTTTCTTTCTCATCAACATCTCTCTGCGTAGGTCTGGGCCTTCACCAAGATCTTGATTTGTGGGGTACACAGATTCTTTCCATTTACTAGCTTGCTGTTCAGGGTGCCTGTGAAAAGAGTACCCCCACCTTTCTCTCAGAAAGGCTAAGAGCTGCATTGAAGTTTTAGATCCCTCATGGGCACGAGCTGCGATAGAAGTTAGTTGCCTTAGCTTAAAAAGTCCCTGCTTCTTGTCCAACATCAGTAACAAGAACAGGCTGAAATTTGAGTGGTCAATCACTGTGGTTTGCTCAGGCTGAGGTAGTACCTGGGACAGAGGACGTTCAGTACTAAACAGAAATGCCCTGCACAAATCTGGATTTTTTTGTCACCCTTACTGGGTAACTGGTTGGATTCTAGCAAATTTGGCACACAATGGAACTTTCATGTAAAGTGATTCCACTGCTAGTCTAGTACAAGTGGTACTAATGCATTTCCTAACTTACAAAGACCCCCCAGCCAGTGCCTTCTGCGTCCAGGTTGTAGCTTTATAGAAAAACAAAGTACTTTGACATTCCTGAAAATTTTAAGAAATTAATTTTCACGGTCTTCTAGCTCTCTACTTAGTCAAAAGCCTACTATACGGTCTTCAAGCATTTTGCTGCTGTCACCAAAGAGCTGTTTGTTCAGAGACAAATGACCTCAAGCCTGGAACTCTATGACATTCCATTCATGTCTGGCATTAGTGTCAGTATTCTCATATTTGCTCCACTAATAGCTCCTCAGTAATATGTTCCTTTGTTAAGCTATCCTTACGCTCCCCCTTGTCTTCATTTTCTTCTCTTATTATCTAAAAAGTTTATATGGACTGAGACTTAACAAATTGTAAGGAGTTTCCAAAACTAAAGGATTTCAAAAACTAAAATTATTCATTCAAAAAATATTTATCAATCAGTTCATATATGATTAGCACTGTGTTTGCTGCTAAAGATACAAGAATGAATGATGCAAGCACAATCTGCCAAGTATGGCTAAGGATAATGTGTTTGTGAGGCGTGGTAGACGTTGACTGGAATGGTAGCTGGAATAAGATCACAGAAGGTCTTTCACGCCATCTTAAGGGGGTTGGATTTATTATGAGAATTATGGGAAATCACTGAATGGTTTTTAGTTAGGCAGTGACTTATAGAAAAACAAAGTACTTTGACCTTCCTGAAAATTTTAAGAAGTTAATTTTCACAGTCTTCTGGCTCTCTACTTATTCAAAAGCCAACTATAGGGTCTTTAAGCATTTTGCAAACTTAAGTTGGCAGTTACTTAAAACCATTCAGTGACCTTTTCAAAGTTGTGCTTTGGAAAGATATCTGTAAAGATTGTGAGGGTGGACTGGAGGAAGAAGTAAATTATCTGATCCTCAGAAACATTCTATGAAGTGAGTACAGCAGGTATTCTCACTCATATTTTACACAGAAGGATTCCAGATGTCAAGTAATTTGCCAAAGTTCCCCTAGGTTATTCCTAAATTGAACAAAATCAACACTGCCCACACAGGAATGTAGGTGGAAACCTCTATGCCATTTACCTTTGGCTTCAGTCATGTTGTCCTTGAAAACAATCTTTGAAAGTTCTGTTTCCACTGCTAATTCCAACTATTTTTACATAGTTGATTAGACAGAACTTGTACAATCTGAATCAGATGCTTTGAAGCATCAAAGCACTTCATAATATTCTTTTCTATTTCCTAGGCAAAGGTGTGGGTCACTTATATTTTCTAGTGTTGTTCTAAATTTTCTAAATCTTGCACTCTAGGCTACAAATGAGCCATTGAAATATTCCAACATTTTTTTTGAGTCAGCAGGAGGCAATTCACTGTAAGAAAGTGATATTTGTATCCTCTAATATTGTAGACATTTCAAAATTGTTGTCACTGGCTCAAATTGATTTCGTCTGACATTTGTGGAATATTATGGATGACAAATAATTTTGAATTAATAAGCTTGATTGGGTTTTGCTTCTCAGTCTTATAAACAAGTGCTGAAGGGCCAATAATGATTTTTCTCTTCCCTCCAAATATGTTTCTAGTCAATAAAGTTTTTTTAAAGTTTATTAATTATAATCAATATTAGGATTAAGTTCATAGAAAGAGAAAATACAGTAGCTTAAACTATCCTAGAATGTCTGGAATTTGTAAGAGATGAAGGATAACAACAAATCTGTGTATGTTTTGCAAGGGAAGGTCACTTTGCCTTTTTCTTTAGAACTGTGGCCCTTAAAGTGTGGTCCCAGGACCAGCAGCATCTGTGTCACCTGGTAACTTGTTAGAAACACAAATTCTTAGCCTGAACCCCAGACCTACTGAATAGAGTTAGGGGAGAAATGGCAATCTGTTTTTGCAGAAGCCCTTCAGGTGATTCTGATACATGCTAAAGTTTGAGGCACAATGGTGTAAAGGAAAAAAAAGCATGTGTTTCAGACTACAGAGAACATGGTTTCAATTCTAACTCCAGCCATGGAATTTTAGACACATCATCTATTTCCTGGTGCCATCACGAGGTTACTTGGTTATTAACTTTGCCCTTTTGCTTGCTTTATTAGTATTACAAATGCTACCCAAATTATTCTTATTCACTTGCTTGTTGGCAGTCTTCCCTCTCCAAGTGATTTGGATACATGCTTGAGTTTGAGAACTGCTGATCTATACAAGGTGCAATACACTGGAAGCACACCAGCTATATAACCTGAGGTGCCCAGAGCAAAATGAAAATGCAGCATCCTTTGTCCAAAAATTAAGAATTTCAAGTAGGTGACAGCTGAGCATTAAACAAGGAATGGGCCCTACTAAAATCAAGCCAATGCATGTACAGGTTAAATGCCCAAAGAAGACTTTCTACTTGTATCTAACCACGCTTTTTTTCAGATGGGAATAACATAATGCAATGAAAGTAGGCCACATTTCCCCCTCAGACACCACCAATCTTACCCTCTGAGCTGTATCTCTTCATAGATGGACCATGCTCGTTAGCCTCTCCACCATCTTTTCTCACTGATATCTGTCTTCCTTTCAGGTGTATAAGTATATTTGTACTTCAAGAGCCAACCTAAAGTCCTCATCCTCCCTGAAATCTTTCCTTACTACCTTAATTCACTTAACTCTTGTCTTCCTAAACTTTTCATGTACTTGTTTTATACCATAAACTTAGTTATTTTTTAAATACTGATTGCTGATCATTGTGTTCATGTTGTTTCTTGAGTTAGAATGAAAGCATCTTACACAAGGAGATGGTGTCATCGTTATATAATGAAAAGAGCACAGGCTTGTGAGGCCTGCATGTAAATACCTGTCCTATTTACTGATTGTGATGAGTAAATTAATTCACGATGAGCCTCAAAATCTTCATTGGAAAAAAGGGGTAATAAGACTTACTTAATTGGGTGTTTATGAAGATTAAATGAGATAATACATATATATAAAGACCTGGGTATACCTCAGGGCTTATCAAATACTAGTTTCTCTATCAGCTATACCCCACAATACGTCTGATTTGCTTCAGCAGACAGACCAGTGCTAAACACAGAAGTCAGTATTCAATAAATTTTGCTCACTGGAAGTTAAATATATCTTTTCTAATGTATTATTTTACACATATCCAGGAAGTAAGCCAATCTTATGCTAAATTTTGTATAGAATGTTATTAGCTGTGACTTGTTATAATTCTTTTTATTTTCAAACATTTTCACACCTACTATATTATTAATAATACTTTACATGGCTGAAAATAGAGATACTCTTATTCTCAATGAGGAAATGAAGAATGGCACCAACAGATTAAGGGATTACTCTAATTTACAAGATACCATTGCAATTTAATACACGCTAAAGTGTCCTTGAAGTTAAATATGCTAGCTACTTGTCCAATATTTCTTTCCCCACTAAAACCAATTATCTCCAGCAAATAAGAATATACCTGCAAAGTAAGTGTAGGAACAATTATTTCAGTTGATTAAAATAGTGTTAAGACTATTTCTTTTTTTTGTTGAGTACATAGTGGGTATTCAATGTCTGTTGAATTAAAGTGCCTATTAAAGATCCTGACTCACAGTACTACATACTTAGCAAAGAGTTAAACTCTTTTTTTGTGTGTGTGGATAAACGTATTTTAAAGGGCCCGTTTTCTTCTGGTTAAAATTTAAGAACAAGGCTTATTATATTTGAGAGTTTCAATTTGTAGCATAACACATCAGGCTTGAAAACCACTCCCTTCTTCTATCTTTATTATTGTACTCTTTCCTGCTAACTGGCACACACCGGACATGCTTGCCAAACTTATGACTCAGGCCTATGAAGACATTTTGTAGCCTCTCACTCACAGCCCAGGAACCCAAAACCGTTCCCACGTGAAACATCCAAACATGGTCCCTAGGCCAAAGGTCCGCTACAGTGAGGGCTCTTATAAAAGGCAGAAGAGAAGGCAGCGCCCTCTTTTGCTCCCACCCCCTTCACGTCCGTAGTATCCAATCGCTTTTCTCTGTCGTGTAGGCGGCGCCCGGGATTGGCTGAAAATGAGACCGCGCGGGGCCAGTGCGCACGAGCGGAGTGCTGAGACTTGTCCATCACGTGCAGCCTAGGGGCCTCCAGTACTCGCTGCGCGCTGGCGAGGTTGGGGGGCGGGGCCCGGGAACTGCTGCGCCTGCGTTGTGGGCGTTCTCGGGGAGCAGCTGCCGTCGCCGCCAACGCCACTGCTGCGTTCTGGTGTAGAACCTGGAATCCTTGTGCTTCGTTAACAATGAAGCAGAGTTCGAACGTGCCAGCTTTCCTCAGCAAGCTGTGGACGCTTGTGGAGGAAACCCACACCAACGAGTTTATCACCTGGAGCCAGGTACGGGGTCGGGGTACGGCGGCCTCCGAACCCCCTGACTAACCGCCTCCTTTCTCGCGCTCTCCCGCTGGGTTGTCCCTCGCGGCCTCTGGCTCGACGCCCTGTGCGAGGCCCGGGGGGTGGCGGGACGCCTCGGGCCGCGGTATTCTGTCTCCTGGGGGACCCCTTGTATTATTGTTCCCGCGGGGGGTTGTGGGGAGCTGCTCGAGTCCCGACTGGCGCCGCTAATCCCAGGCCGCGGTGGGGGAGGGGCGGCCCGCGCCCGGCGCCGCGGCTGAGGAGGCCTCGTAACGGTCCAGCCCGGTGGGCATTCGGAACCTGCCGGGCAGAGCCGGGGGCGGCCGCTGAGCCGAGGGCGCGGGAGCTACCTTGCTGCACACTCACACTCGGTCCTCCCGCCGGGTTCGCGGGTAACGAGCAGGCAGCCCTGGGCGGGATCTTCCACGCCGGGGTTTATCTGAGGAAATCTACCCCAGCGCCCCGATTCTCCTCTCCACACATACACTGCACCGTACATCTGGGATTTTTACGAGGAGAGCATAAATGAGCAGGGAAGGAGGCAAGTGTTCAAATGCAGCCTGCTGCTTATCAATCGGTTTTAAACTATTATGTAGAAAATAGGAGATTCTGAGCCATTTGTATACACGGATTTTTATGATTATTTTAATAAAAGTGCTTATAAGTGTTCAGTAACTTAGTAAGGAGCTATTTAAAACGAGTCACTAAATTTCATTAACAGCTGCTGCAGAGTGATAGATGGAATGCCTCGATTGTTGTTTTAATCCCAACTGTGCCACTAAACGGGGATGACCTTAGTCAAGCTCCCTGTCTTGTCTGGCCTGTGCTTCAACGTTGGTAAAATGAACGGTTGCCTAGGTAATTCAAGACCACTTCAACTTCCAAACACCAAAATTCGAAGCAGAATGATTTTTAGGTGAACAGTGTGTTTGCGTTAGAATTCACTCTTAGATCGTTGGAATTGTTTTGTGAGGGGCAATGGATTTCCCCTACTTATTATAGATGATCATCTGTTTGGGGTGTTTTCTTGTTTAGAGGTTTGGAGAAGAAATCAAAACTACCTGCGCAGTGTTATCTCCTCTCTTTCTCTCTTTTCTGTTCCTTTCCTGTCATAGGAATTGTCGGTTATATTATTTACTTTTGTCTTAACAGGGAGCGCTATGTTGAGTACTTGAAGTTTTGGCTACTGTAATACCGTATTCTATCTTACATTACTGTCATTTGTCTTTTTTTTTTAATCTTTTAGGACTTAATTTTTCTTGAAGATATCATCAGCTGGATGGTATTAAGCATTTGATGAATTCTGTACAGTTATACAAAGAAAGGTGAAAATAGGGAAGCCAGTTGCCTGCATACACTTAAAAATAAACAGATGTCTCATGCTTTCATCAGTCAGAAGGATTAAAAGTTGACAAGGATGGATCAGCACAGACTGCTGCTACTCAGCCTTGTATTCATGTTGCATATTGGATTGAGAGTCTCCCTCCCACACAGACTGACTTTATCATGCTTTTTTGGCTTGCATAGGCCTTGTTTTTATTGCCTAGAAATGGTGCATAAATACAGGGTCTGGCACAAATAACGCCCCCTTTTTTTATTACAAAATCATAAGCATGTATTTCTGTGACATCATGATGGCACACTCAAGCACAACATATGACATTTTAGGTGAAATGTTCAAATAAAAACTGTAAATTATTGCACCCATATTATTACCCTACCAACCACACACTCCAGCAGTCATTATTTCTGCCAGACCCTGTATGTTGGTAATTGGTTTTAATTAAAGGGCATTACGTCGATGGTAGGTCTAATAAATTCTTAATAGCCAAAATATTTTAATAGCATTCTTATGGGCAGCCTCAAATATGGAGAGTTTCATACTAATCCATAAATGCATCATTTATGAATTCTAAGCCAAATAAGCAACTTAAAATCATTCCCATTTTTCCCATTAAGTCTAAAATGCACATTTTCTAATATATAATGGAACAACTAAAATATAAATTCATTGAGAGCAGAGACAGTATCCGTGCCAGGGACATAGTAGGTAATTAATGTTTAACGAATCAGTGAAACTCTTGAAATATATAATGGGAGTGGTAAGGATGATGATCAAATTATGCTTTAAAAAACCTTAGAAATCATTTAGTTTAGACTTATTTTGTAGATAAGGATTTGAGGCTTAGGATTACTTATTCATAATTACAAAGCTAGCCATTATTTGAGGTGGAAGTCTGACATAGATTTCTGACCTTCTAGATCAGTGTTCTAGCAACACCACAATACTTAATATAGGTTGGCACAATATTTAGTTACCAAAGTGTTATCCTTTCACAAGTCAGTAGACAGTTCTGGATTTAATATTGTTTAGGGCTAAAGCTTAGTGGCTTAAGGAAGCTGTCTCACTCTCCTACAGATTTTTCCAAAAACAGTGACAATGAAAGGTGAAACTTTAAACAATGATGTTAGATGGAAAAACCAAAATAAATTACTCTCATGTTTTAAAAGTTGCTATTAAAAAAAGTTATTTAAAAGAAGTTGTTTCTGGTTTCTTTCAAACTTGTTTTGCTGAACTTTTGTTGGGTAATTTAGCATTTATACTATTTTAGTGAAAATCATATTAAGACCTTTTAAAATGGAGACAACTGTATTTGAGCAACAATAAAAAATACCTTTTAGAAGCGGCAGATGTTTTGGAATGGCAATATTTTATGCAAATTTTTTTTCACTTGTGGAAAGTAATTTACTCCTCCAACTTGAGTGTAAGGCAAGGGGAGAAAACTTTCCAACTAAAGTTTGGGTTAATATTCCTAAAGATTTGTATAACTTTAGTTTTCTTTGAAACTTGTAATATGACAAAAATTAGAAATGAAATAGTATTTTCATTCTCATCATTAATTATGAAATGTAATATTCCAAACAATCAGAATTATACTAAGTGTATTATTGAGTCAAATAATAGAAATGTCTTGAGATCCAGAGTGTCTTTAAAACTTACTGTACTTGTTTTATTTTTCCCATATTCTCCCCATGGAAGGTTTTTTTTTTTTTTTTTTTTTTTTACTTTTTCTGGTTCCTTCACTTCCTGTATATTCAAAATTTTTTAGCTATTTTGGCTCTGGTAGGTAGTCTATTGCTGAATCCAAGGACAGACAGATAGTACAATTGGATGACCTAAAGCTGGTTCAGTTGTAAAAAAAAAATACTAAACAGAGGATGCAGGTTTAGCTTGGAAGCAACCGGGGAAACTTGACTTTCAGAGAGAAATTATGGAAGTTGAATGGAAGTTTCTTGCCATTGATATTAAGAAGCAGCTTTTACTGCTATTGATATTTGATACTCATGTATGTTGAAATGAAGCAGTATAAAAGAAGGGGAAAAAAGGAAAATCATTGTTTTGCCAGTATTATTACTTTTGTCTCTATTCTTCAGATTGCTTGAGAAGACCAAGAAGTGATTTCCACTGAAGACTTTATATCCACCTTCTGTGTGTGTCCTTTGGTGTTCTGTACATCCCTATGCCTTTCAAATCAGCAGAGATTAATCTGGACATACAAGGAAAAGGGTGCAAAAATAGAATTTGTCTAGTGTTCCTAGTTATCTTGGTTTAGTTTCTTCTGTAGGCTCTTAAACTCCCAGTGTTCTGGTATTGTTTTATACTTCTAAGCAACCATTACATTATGACAGTATTGCCAAGTGAAAACAAGAAAGGCCACAAGTGTGGCAGAGATCCACCTTCTGTGGACCTAGAGGAAAATTGGAAGATTGATTGAGAAATATTTTTAGTTTGTATGTGTAAGGGAGAATGAGCTCGAGACTCAGAAGGAATGGTTGGCAAACAGTAAGAAGTTATGGACTAATTATTTAAAAAAGAATTGCTAATTTCTATTCTGAAAAATGTTTTAAAGTAATGGGGCTGACATATTAGATAATTAGTAAGTATAGTTTAGATGTTTTTAACTGAGAGGACCAATTTGAGCAGTAGCAACTGTTGCTGCTCTTCAGAAACTTGTCAACATTTATGGGAGAGGTCTAAAGAGAAGCTACCCATTTCTCCCATGGCCCTTAGTAATGGCTTTCCACCCCTTATAAAGTGTGTAGGGAGAGTTCTGGGTTGTATTGCTTGAACCTCATAGGTCTAAAACATCAGTAAGGTAGAATGTTTACATTTAAGTTATTAACTAATTTTAGAGTAGAGACTGCAGGAGTACTTTAAGTAGAGAGACACAATGAGGGTTGAATATGTGTGAGAGAGCAGAAATAACCAAGAGGCATTTATCTTCTCATTTATAAAACCCAAGAGTTGAAAGTCTAAAAATAAAATTTGATGTACTGTTACACATTTATTCAGTCACTCACAAATATTTGTTGTGAATCTGTTATGGCTAGACAGTGTGTTAATACTATGTTTAGTAGTGAACAAAATGCCTTCATATAGAGCTTACATTCCAGTGAAGGATGCTGATAATTAGAAAGTAAGCAGACACAAATAATATAATATAGTTAGTGTAAGTACCATAAAGAAAAAAAAGCAGGGTGAAGAGAGTGTGTCAATTTAGGGTCCATTTAGGAGACAAGTCACACTTTTTTGAATAGGGAGAGTTTAATAGAATTCTAACTATATTAGGTGAACTGGAGTAAAGAAACCCTATAGAATAACGGAATAGCAGTTACAAGAGGCAGCCATCACTGGCTAAGGTAGTGTCCAAGTTAGAGTGCCCAAGTAAAAACCCTCTTTCAAAGTCTGCCTGACCATTTTGGAAAGAGTATGACCATGTTTCATTGAATTGCAAAGAAGTTACTGGTGCCACACTGGTGGAACTTACTGGGAATTCATCCTTCAGAACTTGCCAGGAAATATAACCCCTAGGGTAGAGGTTGGCAAACTGTGGCCATGAGCCAGCTCTCTGTTTTGCAAATAAACAAAGTTTAATTGGATCATAGCTATGCTTACTTTATTACATATTGTTCATATAGTTGCCTTCTTGCTACAGGGGCAGAGTTATGGTCCTATGATCTCTGCAAGCTTAAAATACTTATTGTCTAGCCCTTTAAGAAAATGTTCATCAGCCCTTGCTCTAGAGCAGGGGTGCCCAACTTCTGGGCTGCAGACCAGTACCAGTCCAAACAGCAGGAGGTGAACTTGAATATTGTGCCTGAATCATCCTGAAACCATTCCCCCTACCCTGATCCGTGAAACAATTGTCTTCCACAAAACTGGTCCCTGGTGCCAAAAAGGTTGGATACTGCTGCTCTTTAGAGTACCCTAGAAAGCTGTTCGTGGGGAGATGTCTTGCTAAAGATACTCTTAATTCGAAACCTTCAAGGGAGAGGGAGTGTCAGGGGAAGCTGCTAGCCTTGGGGTATTCCATGTACTGCAAGAGCTAGGTGCTGAAGAACCTTCATGCAATGAAGGAGCCTGTTAAGGACACACTGGAATTAGGAAGGAGAATTTCTTCCTCTTTTAATATCTCTCTTGTATCCTCTACTGACAAAGCTTAACACCATGCCAGCTAGAAAAAAAAAATATTTATGTGACCCAGCTCCACATTTGCAGTGTAGACAGTGAATTAATTTGGAGCAATAAATTGATAACTAGCATGTAAAATGACGGAGATTTGTGGGTATTTTTGGTTATGAGGAAAGCCTCTCTGAACAGGTGACTTTTGAGCAGAGACTTGAATGATTAGAAAGGATGGACCAGAGGAGAATGGCAAATACAAAGGCCTTGAACATGGCTTGTTCATATGATTTGAAAAGGCACGTGATTAGAGTGTCTTTAGAGAATGTGAGAGTGAGGTCAGAACAGTAGGCAGGAGCAGATGGTTTGTATATGGCCTTAGGGCTGTGGTGAGGAGATTGGAGATGAAGGAACTAGTTAGAAGACTATGACAGTTTTCCATAATGGTTCTGAATATAGTGTGGCTGAGATTAGGGTAGTAGCAGTGAAAGTGATGAGTAGTAGTCTGATTTGATACCTACTTTAAAGGCAAAGCTGCAGAAATACTAATAAATTGGTTGAAGTTGGAGTAGAGACAGAAGAATTAGTTTGGGCCTGAGCAGCAGGATGAATGATGGTACCATTTGCTAAGATGTAGGATGACTTGGAGAAATGGCGGGGGGGGGGGGGCTGCATACTAATTTTGAGATTACAGATGGATCATTGGTATTATTTGAAAATTACTTATATTTTCATTGACCACACTTAGTCATATGGTCACACTAATTTTAAAAGAGGTGGGGAAGTACAGTGTTAGGAAGGAGAATGAGTATCTAAGAACAGCCTGATGACTTTTACACTCGAAGACATCCATGTGGAAATGTTGAATAGGATGTTTGGCTGTAAGACCGGTGTTCAGGGTAGAGTTTGGATCTTGTGAGTGGTAAAAGCTATGGGACTGGATGAGATCACCCAGGGAGACAAATGAAGATGGAAGGAACTGAAAGATAGGGTATTCCAACATTTAGAGAGTATGAAGGAAAGATAAATCTAGCCAGAGAGATTGAGAAGGAACAATGAGAAAAGACAGGGACTGAGATCATAGAAATTAATGGAAGAAAATGGCTCAGGAAAGAGAAGAGATGTCATATGTTGTTATGAATATTCTTATATACCTTTCCTGGTGTATATAAGCAAAAATTTTTCTGACATATACACACATATGTTGAAGGGTAGAATTGTTGGAAAATAGAGTATGAAATGTTCAACTTCAGTTAGTTCAAATTGGTTTCCAAAGAGCTCAAACCAGTATATACTTTTTTAGCCATATATGAGATTTTCCATTAACACATATCTTCAAAATTTGCTTTTATTATTTTTACCAATCTACTGGATGTAAAGTGTTATCTCAACAGGGTCTTAATTTATAATTCCCTGATTACTAAGTTCAGACACTTTTTTTGTATTTATTGACCATTTATGTTTCCTATTCTGTGAAATGTTTGACCATTTTTCTATTGGGTGATTTATTTTTTATTATTTGTAGGACTCCTTACATGTTCCGTATATTAATTTTTTGGATATATTTTGCTTAGTTTGTGGCTTATCTTTTTACATTGTTTTAATGAGCAGAATTTCTTAATTTTAGTATAATTTAAAATATTTTTTTTGGTGGTTTACGCTTTTTGTTTCTTCAGAATATTTTCCCTTACGTACCCCAAAGGACAAAAACACCTTTCCATCTCCTTCTGAAAGTTTTAAAGGTTAACATTTCATATCTTAATCACCTAGAATTGATTTTTGTGTCATATGAGGGATCCAGTTTCATTATTTTTAATATAAATATTTAGCTGTCCTAGCCCCTTTATTGAGTAGTTTCTCCTTTCCCCAGTGATATGTAATTTGCTACCTTTGTCTTAAAGCAGAATTATATATTATGGTTTTGTTTCTAGGTTCTCTGTTCCATCAGACAGTCGCATATCACATACCCTTACCACATATCTTAATTACCATAGCTTTATAAAAAGTCTTGCTTTTGGGAGGGCAACTTATTTTTCAGGAGTGTCATAACTATTGTTGGTCTTAGATTTTCCGTATATGTTACAAAATCAAGCTCCATTAAAAAAATTGGGATTTTTTTATTGGAATTGCATTGAAATTTTAAAATAGATTAGGGAAAAATAGATATTATTACAATATTGTATATTCCCATGAACAAGACTTATGTCTAAATTCATTTTAATAAAATTTTATAACTTTTTGCAATTACATTTTGCATATTTTTGTTAGATTTCTTCCTAGGTATTTTATAGATGGTGTATGTGGTATCCTTTAGTCTAAAATATATTTCTAACTATTGCTGAGAAATGCAGGTACCATTTGTACGTTTATAGTAAACCAGTGAACTAATCATTTTACTGATTTGGGTTTAGTGTATATCTGTAACATCTGTAAATAGCAATTTTGTTCTTTCTTTTAAACCTGTACCGTCATTTTGTTTTCTTTTGCAATGGTTTAAGACCTCAGGGAGGGTGTGAATTAGGAGTGAGCGATCATGGGATTCCTTTTCCTTATTTGTAAAGGGAACATTTTAAGTATTTTCCTTAAATACTAGCTGTTAAAATTGAGAGTTTTTAATTTATTTTTTTGTTGTTGATGTCAAACTTAATTGGGTAACTTAAAGGGAAGGGAGGAATGCCAGGATGGGGAGGATACAGGAAAAAGATGATTTGGGGGGAATAGGAAGATATGCTTGAAATTGACAGTAGGGTAGAACAGTGAGTTAAAGAGCATTGTATAAAAATGTTGACAGTAGGAAATCCACATGTGAAATTTGAGATGGTCAAGGGCAGAGATGTAAATGTGATAATCATCATGTATAATAAAGTCTGTAATTAGATACACTACTATGGATGAGATTGCTTAATGAAAGAGTATAATGGGTGCCATGGTCAAGGATAGAAACCAAAAACACACTACCTCTTGGTAGATGGAAGGCAGTTGAAATACAAGAGATAGGATAGCCAATAGTGTATAGTTTTAAAGCCAAGAGTAGAGCATTTAAGGAGGGGATTGTTAGTAATGCTAAATGAAATGCCACAGAGAGGTGTAGGAAGATCAGGACAGAAAAGAGGACATGCTTTTGGCATTTGACATTTTAGAAAAAATCGTTTCAGTAGAGTGAGGGAAACAGAAACCAATTCTTAGTGAAAGTTGTTAGATGGTCCTGAATTGGCAAAGGGCACTTTAAAATGTTTGTTAAATTTTGCATTGAAGAAAAAGACAGATGGGGGTGGGTGGACAAATGGGGGTGAGAGGGAAAGTCCTTTGAAGAGAGGAAGAAAATTATGCATTTTTAAGTTACTACCTAATAACCAATACAAGTTATTAAACTTTTTAAATTTTGCCAGTCTAATAAGTGAAAAATCATTTGTTTTGCTTTACTTTTAATTGTGAATGAAACCAAGTCTCCCTGAAATTCACATTGGGTTTTTCATTTGTTAGAAATTTTTAATTAGTACAGTTAATCTTTTGTCATAAATGTTTGAAATATTATGTTAATAGTCTTCAACTTTATTGAACTTTTAAAAATAACTCTATTGCCCTGGCTGGTGTAGCTCAGTGGATTGAGCGCGGGCTGGGAACCAGAGGATCCCGGTTCGATTCCCTGTCAGGGCACATGCCTGGGTTGCGGGCCGGGTCCCCAGTGAGGGCCATGTGAGAGGCAACCATACATTGCTGTTTCTCTCTCTCTCTCTGTCTCCCTCCCTTCCCCTCTCTCTCTCTAAAATAAATAAATAAAATCTTTAAAAAAAATAACTCTATTATCGGCTTAAACAATATAAATTGTATTCTCCTCTTACATCTGAAGTTGCCCAGCCACCCTTTGGTCTTTTCAGCCATACTTAGTTCCTCTTCTTCAATGGTTTGCTGGAGGTCTAGCCATTAGCTCCAACTAAGCAGGGATATGGGATGCAAGGGTTTGACAGTATGAATCTCTCTCCCATTTTAGAAGCTTTTCTGGAAGCCCCACTGAATACGTTCTACCTTTATCTTACTAGTTAGTTGTGTTATTTGGCCACCTCAAATTGTAAGGGAGACTGAGAAATGTAGTTGCAGCATCAAACAAAATTGTGATTCAGCTAGTAAGAAAGTAGATCATTCTTATTGTTGTATATGGCAAGGTCTCTTTCTTTTTTTTAAAGATGAATAATACTGTCTCAATGTGGAATATAACGAGGTCTGTCCAGAAGGTACCTAGCCATGTAATGAGAAAAATAGAGACATCTATTGAAGAAGATACAAGATACAAGAAATATTGTACATAGGACAATGACACCTCAGTTTCCTTCAAAGTAGGCACCTTGGGACCGCACACAGTTCTCAATTGCCATGCCATCAGCTGCCCTGTCAAATTTTCCTGAATTTCATCGATGGTCTGAAATCTCTTCCATTTCAAAGGTGCTTTTAGTTTTGAGAAAAGCCAGAAGTTGCAAGGCATCAAATCTGGGCTGTAGGACGGCTGAGTCACCTGGGTGATTTGATGTTTCACCAAAAATCTCTGCAAGAGAT
This sequence comes from Micronycteris hirsuta, assembly GCA_004026765.1. Taxonomy (NCBI): domain Eukaryota; kingdom Metazoa; phylum Chordata; class Mammalia; order Chiroptera; family Phyllostomidae; genus Micronycteris; species Micronycteris hirsuta. The sequence continues at coordinate 69,477 of PVJI01002641.1, read as the reverse complement.
GTGATGCATGAGCAGGTGCATTGTTGTGATGAAGCTGCCAATGACCAGTTACCCATAGCTGCAGCTTTCTGAATCATCTGAATAGTTCCTGTGGAGGAATGGTCAAGCTTAATGCAAAATTTGAGCAGATTTTGTTGCTTTACTTGCTCAGTCATTTTGAATGTAACCACCACACAGTTAAACACGCTCACTTAATGGTGTCTACTGCCCCCACTGACTACAGTGAAGTTGTCATCGTTCATGCATAGCATTTCAGTCCACTCTCCTTAGGTGCCAGGTTACATGGATGTTGCACAAACTGTCCTCATTACATTAACAATGGCTGGACTTTTTCCAGACAGATCTTGTATATATACAGACACATACATATCACATAAATACATAAATTCACAATTTTTCACAATTTTTTCATTTGATGAATGGACTCTTAGGATTTTCCACATCTTGGCTACTGTGAATAATGCTGCAGTTAACAAAGGAGTGCAGATATCTCTTCGAGATAACTGATTGCAGTTCCTTTGTGTATATACCCAGAAGAGGGATTGCTAGATCCATGTGGTAGTTCTTCTTTCTTTCTTTCTTTTTTTTTTTTAAGGAACCTTCATACTGTTTTCTGTAATGGCTCTACCAATGTACTTTCTCACCAACAGTGTACAAGGGTTCCCTTTCTTCTACATTCTTGCCAGCATATTCTTTTATTTTTTGATAGTAGCCATCCTGACAGGTATGAGGTGATACCTCATTTCAGTTTTGATTTGCATGTTCCTGATGTTTAGTAATGTTGAGCACATTTTCATATACCTGCTACCTGTCTGTATGTCTTTTGAGGAAAAAAGTCTATTCAAGTAATTTGCCTGTTTTTTAACTGCGGTTTCGTTTTTTTTCCTGTTGAGTTGTATGCTCATATATTTTGGATCTTAATCTCTTATCAGATATATTATTGCAAATAGTTTCTTTCATTCTGTTATTTTGTTGATTCTTTTGCTATGCAGATAGAGATGATATTATTAGCTTGACTAATAGTTATTTCACTGTGTGTGTATATGTATCAAATCATTGTGTTGTACAACTTAAATATATACAATTTAGTTTTAAAAAATAAAAAAAGTAGAGATAGGATAGGCAGATGGCAGTCTCCATGAATAAATTACTTTCTAGCTGTATGTCTTCTCGGTTTATTATGTATGTCATGCTTCCAAAAACTTGATAGTAAAGAGTGAGGGAGCAGTGAGCTTTTGTTTTTCTTTACAAATGGAGAGTTTATTAACTAATCCTTTTCCCTCTTGATTTTGTCTCCTGATTTGAATGCTACTTTTATTCTTTATTAAATTCTCGTATTTATCTTCTTTGTACTCTCTAGTCTATCCTTTCTTTAGTACCAAACTATTGTTAACACTGCGATTCTACCATCTATATGGGACAGGGTTAACACCTCTCCCACCTTGTTTTTATTTTTTCTTGAGTATTGCTACATAATTACTTCTACCAGTGAACTTCAGTACTTAATATATCTTTGTGTTAGCAGCTCCTAATCCTGCCCCCCAAAATCTTTTTTTTAATAGAGAATTTTTTTTAATTGGGAGAGATTTTAATGTATTGGTTAATTTCAGGAGAATTAACAGTTTTATAACAGTGTATTTGTCCCTCTGTAATTTCATATTTTCTGAAAGGTCTTGTATATTTTTAACATTTATTTTTAGATACTTGCCACTTTTACTGGAATCTTTTATTCCATTTTAGTTTTAATTTTGTTGTAATAAAATATATATAACAAAATTAACCATTTTAATCATTTTTAAGTATACAGTTCAGTGCTGTTAAGTATATTCACATTTGTTACGAAATCATCACTACCACCCATTTCCAGAATGTTTTTCATCTTCTCAAACTGAAACTTCATAATTATCATATATAATTTCCAGTTCTCTCCTTCCTCCTAGCCCATTGTACTATCTCTGTGAATTGGACTATTCTAAATACCTCATATAAGTGGAATCATACAGTATCTGCCATTTTGTGACTAGCTTATTTCACTTAGCATACTATCTTCAAGGTTCATCCATGTTGTAGCATGTCTCAGTTTCTTTCCTCTTTAGGGCTAAATACTATTCCTTTGTGTGTATATACCACATTTTTTTTATCCGTTCATCTATCAGAGGACACTTGGGCTGCTTTCACCTTTTGCCTACTGTGAATAATGCTACTGTGAACATGGGTGTACAAATACACTTTCAAATCCCCGCTCACAATTCCTTTGGGTATACATGTAGAAGTGGAATTATATGGCAATTTTGTGTTTAATTTTATGAGGAACCACAAAACCCTTTTTTATGGTGGCTGCACTATTTTACATTACCACTAGCAATGATGCGCAGGGGTTCCAATTTTCCTACTTCCTCACCAATACTTATTTTCTGGTTTTTCTCCATGTGTATGTTTTAATAATGGCCATCATAATGGCTATAAAGTGGTAATATTGTGGTTTTGGTTTTCATTTCCTTAATGATTAGTGATGTTAGGCATCTTTTCATGTGTTTATTGTTCATTGTATATCTTCTTTGGAAAAATGTCTACTCAAATCCTTTGCCCATTTCTAATCAGGTTGTTTGTTTTTGCCATTGTTGACATTGTTGAGTTGTAGAGGTTCTTTTTTTTCTTTTACTTTAAAATCTGTATGGTTTTATTAACTAATGTGACCCAAATAGATTCACTATTTTAAAAAAGAACAAGTAAAAGAAAAAAGATTGATCTGTTTTCCTTTGACTGTTCGCCTTGTGTAGGTTTTACAGTCCCCAGCCACACAAAAAAAAAAATTTTTATAAAGATTTTATTTATTTATTTTTAGACAGAAGGGAAAAGAGGGAGAAAGAGAGGGAGAGAAACATCAGTGTGTGGTTGCCTCTCACGTGGTCCCCACCAGGGACCTAGCCTGCAACCCAGGCATGTGACCTGACTCGGAATCGAACGGGCGACCCTTTGGTTTGCCGCCCATGCTCAATCCACTGAGCTACACCAGTCAGGGCTGTCCCACCACAAAAAATTTTTGTAAGTCCTTCCGGCAGCCCAGGAATAACTGGTATCTCCCTGTGAAGCTGGGGCCTGCATGCGACAGACTTGGGGGAAATCTTTCAATTCCTGACACATGGCGGGTCCCCAGATTTCGCCTCTGCCTTAAGTTTAAGATTTTCCAAGTCCCTTTTATGCTGCCAGGGTTGCAAGGTGCCAGCCAGAAGCTCCGAGGTGGACGCCCCCGCCTTCCACCGCGGGATGAGAGATGGCATCCTGGGTGTGCTGGGGCGAGATCAGTGGCAAGGGTGGTGTATCCTCCTTGCCAGCCAGCAATCCAGATCCCTCCCGCTGAAGTCACTTCACCTGATGGCTACTTTCTTTATATATATGGATATTAACCACTTGTAAGATATGAGTTTCAAATATTATCTTCTATTCCATGGGCTGCCTTTCCTTGATAGTGTTCTTTACAGAAAAGTTTGTAAGTCTGAGGTAGCCCCATTTGTTTATTTTTGCTTTTATTGCCTATGCTTTTGGTGTTATCCAAGAAATCATTGCCAAATCCAGTGTCATGAAGCTTCTCCTTATGGTTTCTTCTGAAATGTTTATAAATTTAGGTCTTTCGTGTATTTTGAGTTAATTTTTTATATGATTTAAGGTAAAAGTTCAAACTTCATTCTTTTGCATGTGCATGTTAGTATCCAGTTTTGTCAACATCATTTCTTAAAAAGACTGTCCTTTCCTCATTAAATGGTTTTGGCACCGTTATAAAAAATCTTGGGACTGTGTATGTGAGAATTTAATATTTCTGGGCTTTCTGTTGTATGAGTCGTTTTGTCTGTCTTTATGTGAGTACCTTGATGTTTTGATTACTGTATTTTTCTAGTAAGATTCAAGTTGTTTATTTTTTATATGACAGGATACTAGTGATTTTAAATATTAATAACGAATCTTGCTAAATTCTCTTACAGTTTTTCAAATGATTGTACAGATATAATTATTTTTATAACAAAAAGGATTCTGCTTCAGCCTCTCCAATTTTATTTTTGTCTAATATTCACTTTAAAACAATATTAAATAATTATGCTGGCTACATATTGTATTTGTTTTTCCTGTTTATGATTTAATGGAAATTTTCTTTTTTAAGTATATTTTATTGGTTATGCTATTACAGTTGTCCCATTTTAAAACTCCCCTTTATTACCCTTCTTCCTGCACCCCCCCACTAGCATTCCCTCTCCCCTTATTAGTTCATGTCCATGGGTCATACACATAAGTTGTTTGGCTTCTCCATTTCCTATACTATTCTTAACCTCCCCCTGTCTATTTTGTACCTACCATTTATGCTTCTTATTCCTTGTACCTTTTCCCCCATTCTCCCCCCACCTCCTCCCTGATGATAACCCTCCATGTGAGCTCCATTTCCGTGATTCTGTTCCTGTTCTAGTTGTTTGCTTAGTTTTTGTCCTTGATTTTAGGTTTAGTTGTTGATAGTTGTGAGTTTGTTGTCATTTTAATATTCATAGTTTTTGATCTTCTATTTCTTAGATAAGTCTGTTTAACATTTCATATAGTAAGAACTTGGTGATGATAAACTCCTTTAACTTGACCTTATCTGAGAAACACTTTATCTGGCCTTCCATTCTAAATGATAGCTTTGCTGGACAGAGTAATCTTGGATGTAGGTCCTTGTCTTTCATGGCTTTGAATACTTATTTCCAGCCCCTTCTTGCCTGCAAGGTTTCTTTTGAGAAATCAGCTGATATTCTTATGGAAACTCCTTTGTAGGTAAGTGTCTCCTTTTCTCTTGCTGCTTTTAAGAGTCTCTCCTTGTCTTTAATTGAGTAATGTAATTATGATGTGCATTGGTGTGTGCTTCCTTGGGTCCAACTTCTTTGGGACTCTGAGCTTACTGGACTTTCTGGAAGTCTATTTCCTTTGCCAAATTAGGGAAGTTGCCCTTCATTATGTTTTCAAATAAGTTTTCAATTTCTTGCTCTTCCTCTTCTCCTTCTGGCACCCCTATGATTTGGATGTTGGAATGTTTAAAGTTGTCTTAAAGGTTCCTAAGCCTCTCCTCATTTGTTTGAATTCTTGTTTCTTCATTCTGTTCTGGTTGAATATTTCTTCCTTCTCATCGAAATTGTTGATGTGAGTCCTGGTTTCTTTCCCATCACTGTTGGTTCCCTGTATATTTTTCTTTATTTCAATTTGCATAGGCTTCACTTCTTCCTCTATTTTGCAACTATACTCAACCATTTCTGTAAGCATCCTGATTACTAGTGTTTTGAACTCTGCATTGGTTGGCTGTTTCTTCATCACTTAGTTCTATTTTTGGAGCTTTGATCTGTTCTTTCTTTTGAGCCATATTTCTTTTTCTCAGCATGCCTGTTAGGATGTAAGGGGTGGAGCCTTAGGTATTCGCCAGGGCAGGGCAATCCAAGTCGTTGTGTTCTGGTGCTGTATGTGGGAGAGGGGTCTGAGAGGGAACAATGCTGCTTGCTCAGCTCTTGGCCAGCTTTTAGTCACTTCCCCTGCTACCCACAAGCTGATTCCTTGGTGGGGGGATTTGTGTGTGTTCTAGGGCCCTGTGGGTCTCTCCAACAAAATCTTCTCCTGTGAGGCCAGGAGTTTCTCTCACCTTGCAGTTTCCTTACAGGTTTTTTCAGCCAGAGGTTTCGAGGCTTTATTTCCCCACACTGGGACCCTGGTTGTGTCGTCTGTCTCGCTTCCCAGTTGTTCCTCCCTGTGTATCATGCAATGTGAGACTGCTGGGTCTGCCACCTTTCGCCTTACTGTGCATCCTCTCCATCCTGGCTGCCCATTTCTGCCCCTCCTACCAGTCTGAATGAATGTTTCTTCTCTGACTCCTTGGTTGTCGGACTGCCGCACAGTTTGATTTTCTGGCAGTTCTGGTTATTTTTTGTTTTTGTTGTCCTTTTGGTTGTGCAAGGAGGCAAAGTGTATCTACCTGTACCTCCATCTTGTCTGGAAGTCTGGAAATTTTTCTAATATTTTACCATAGAGTATGATACAGATTTTGGTTTGAGACACCGCTGAGCTTTTGAACTTGACATCAAAAAGCTTAATTGCAATTTGGTACTTACTTGGAACTTGTTTCTTATTGACATTAACAGAAATAAACTGTTGGTCTGAAGTTATTATAAAAGGGTTGCCCAGTTTCAGGGTTTATATGTACCATGTAGTGTCAGAGAACTTTAACTAATTGACTTTTTTATTTCTACAGAATGGTCAGAGTTTTCTAGTTTTGGATGAACAAAGATTTGCAAAGGAAATTCTTCCCAAATACTTCAAGCACAATAACATGGCAAGCTTTGTGAGGCAACTGAATATGTGTGAGTATGGACCACAATTTATTTGGACTAGTGTCATCAGCCACTGAGTAAACAGTTTTTTTCCCCCATTAGGATGATAAAGAGGAAAATATATTGCATAGAAGCATCATTAATTTTTGACTTTCCTCTGTTTTAGTCATCTGAATTTTGAATCTTTTTCAGATGGTTTCCGCAAAGTAGTGCATATTGACTCTGGAATTGTAAAACAGGAACGAGATGGTCCTGTTGAATTTCAGCATCCTTACTTCAAACAAGGCCAGGATGACTTGTTGGAGAACATTAAAAGGAAGGTGAGCTATTGTTAACATGATTTAATTAGGGCATCGCCATGTAGTATACTTGGCCAAGACGTATTTCAGCTGTTGAAATTAAGAATGTATAAAAATACACTAGTGTTCTTTGTTGAGATGATGTTTTAAGGATTTTATTTATTTATTTTAGAGAGGGGAGGGGAGGGAGAAAGAGAGGGAGAGAAACATCAATGTGTGGTTGCTTCTCATGTTGGAGACCTGGCCTGCAAGCCAGGCATGTGCCCTGACTGGGAACCTAATCAGTGATCCTTTGGTTTGCAGGCTGGTGCTCAGTCCACTCAAATGAAGTTTTAATTATTTCCTTCTATTTTTCTTTCCTGGTGCTGAACTGTACTAAGGGCTCAAACACTTTTAAAGGGAAGGAAAATGTTTACATTCTGAATGAGGTGGAGGAGTCATTCACATTGGGATAGCTCACTCTTTTTTTTTTTTTTAGCTTAAAAAATGTAAGTTCCTGCTAGAGTGTAAATTCACTGGAGGGCTTATTAAGTAGTTTACTGTCAAATATTGAAAGCCCAGAATAAGTCCCTTGCATATAGTAGACATTTAACAGTACATTTTTGAATTTTTTTTTTTTTTTTCTGAAATAAGATATTTTTACCGAATCTACAGAAGGGAAGGGGTGGGGTGAAAGGGTAGTGGACCATGGAAGAAAATGGCCTAGCATGAAGCTATTACTGCATAAATTTAATTAAATGTGGAATGTGATAATAAAGAAGCTTGGGAAAATTACAGGGAGTTTGACAAAAGGAAATGAAAAATTAAAAAAGCCCTTAAGGTGTTTCTGCTCATGGAAATTTCCCACATTAAAAAAAATAGACTAATTATTTCTTATCTTCTCTCTTTGAGCTATGAAGTTTATTCTCTTCCTAGAATTCTATCCTGGGTTTTTTGGAACTTGATCTCACTTCCTGAACAGACTACAAAAACATCTTATAATAGGGAAGCTTAGAATTACAACCATGGCATTTAGTATTTGTTTTATGTCCTAAATTTGCTTTTTGAAAGGTTTCATCTTCAAAACCGGAAGAAAATAAAATTCGTCAGGAAGATTTAACAAAAATTATAAGTAGTGCTCAGAAGGTTCAAATAAAACAAGAAACTATTGAGTCCAGACTTTCTGAATTAAAAAGGTAAAGTATTATTTTCAAATATAATTCTAATACACGGGTTGGTGTTTATGTGTTGGGTGTAGTGTATTGGAGGTTGGTGCTTTACTTTTAGGTCATGTTGTTGAAACCAAGATTAAGTATCATTTTCCAGTAAGTATTGGCTCCCTTTATTTTTAATTTGTAGCCATAGACTTTACCCCCCAGTACTGTGTTTTCATAATGGTGGTTGAAAGAATATAAAAACCTGGGCATGCAAAAGTATATGATGCAAAAGCCTTACTCATGAAACAGTAGGTCTTTTTTATTGTTTGTTTTTTGTTTTTTTTTAAAGTTAATATTTATTGTATGTTTTTATCCCCTTATATTCCCCTTCCCCCAGCAATCACCTCGCTGTTGTCCATAAATCCTTTTTCCTTTTTGTTCCATCCCTCCATCCCCTCACCTCCCACCCCCAGTTGTCATCCTATTTTCCATCTATGAGTCTGTCCCCATTTTCTTAGTTTGTTCATTAGATTGTACATAGGAGCGAGATCATATGGTATTTGTCTTTCTCTATCTAGCTTATTTAATTTAGCATAATCTTCTCCAGGTCCATGCATACTGTTGGCAAAGGGTACAGTTTTCTTCTTTTTTTACAGCTGAGTAGTATTCCATTTTGTAAATGTCCCATAGTTTTATCCACTCATTTACTGATAGACACTTGAGCTGCTTCCATATCTTCACAATTGTAAATAACACTGCAGTGAACATAAGGATGCATACATTCTTTCAAATTAGTTTTGTGGTTTCCTTCGGATATAACCCTAGAAATGTGATCGCTAGGTCAAAAGGCAGATCCATTTTTAATTTTTTGAGGTGTCTCCATACTGCTTTCCATCATGGCTCCACCAGTCTGCGTTCTCACCAATGGTGCAAAAGCATTCCCCTTTCTCCACATCTTCACCAGCACTTGTTTGTTGATTATTGGTGATAACCATTCTGACAGATGTGAGATGGTATCTCATTGTGGTTTTAATATTCATTTCTCTGATTGTTAGTAACATTGAGCATCTTTTCATATGTCTGTTGTCTATCTTTATCCCCTCTTTGGAGAAGTATCTATTTAGGTCCTTTGCCCACTTTTTAATTGAGTTTTTTGTTTTTTTGATGTTGAGTTTTGTAAGTTCTTTATAAATTTTGGATATTAACAACTTATCAGATATATTGGCGAATATGCTCTCTCATTCAGTGGGTTGTCTTTTTATTTTGTTGATGATCTCCTTTGCTGTGCAAAAACACGTTAGTTTGATACCTATGAATAAACCCAACCAAAGATGTAAAAGACTTGTACTCGGAAAATTATAAGACACTGATGCAAATTATAAGGTACAAACAAATGGAAGCACATACCATGTTCATGAACAGGAAGAATTAACATCATTAAAATGTCTATATTCCTGAGAGCAATCTATAGATTCAGCGCAATTCCTATCAAGATTCCAATGACATATTTTACGGAACTAGAAAAATATTTTAAAAATTTATGTGGACCCACAAAAGACCCCACATAGCAACAGCATTCCTGTTAAAGAAGAACAGAGTTGGAGGAATCATGCTGCCTAATATCAAATTATATACTAAAAGGCCATTGTAATCAAAACAGCCTGGTACTGACATAGATGAATGGAACAGAATCGAGAGCCCAGAAATAAACCCACACTTTTATAGTCAGTTAATACTCAAAAAGAAAGCAAGCACATAGAACAGACTAAAGATAGATTATTCAGTAAATGGTGTTGGGAAAATAGGACAGAGAAATTATACTAGACCACTTTCTTACACCACACATAAGAATAAGTTCAAAATGGATCAAGGATTTAAATGTTAGACCTGAAACCATAAAAATCATAGAAGAAAGAATAGGCAGCAAAATCTTGGACATACCTTGTAGCAATATTCTATTGAACATATTTCCCCAGGCAAGGGAAACAGAAGAAAAAATAAACAAATGGGAAACAGTAGGTCTTTAAATTGGTGTAGGAAATCTGAGTCTACATAGGTTAGCTTTTATCTGATCAGACACAAGTGAGTGCACACACAGATGTAAAGTACTTCCTATTCATGCTACCTGTTCTTTTAAGATGTTGTTTATGACTGTTCTGTGTGACCTATCTCTCAGGGAGAAGTAGGACATAAAAAATAGGGAAAAAAGGACACAAGAGGCTTGCTCTACTTGATATTTATTTTATATACACTGGACAAAGTATTATTCAAACCTTTTATCTACAGAAAGATGCTTTGATTTGTAACTACAGTTCTTAGCACCATTATCGTAACTTGCCACAGTGATTGCTTGTATGTGAAGTAGATGTGTACTTGTTTTGTTAGTAAGTAGTTGAGATTTTGCTCATCCGAATAGATGCCCAGGTCTTGAGAGTAGTTATTTTGTGTATTTTCTATGCCATTTCAAATACGGGACATTAGTTTAACTATTCTTCAGTATTTTTGTTAAAAGAGTAATATTGGACTTTGATACTCTTTTTAACTAGGCCTTAATTTTACATTTCCCTATTTTGCTATTTATTTAATCATGCTGGTTTATTGTATGTATCTTGTGTCTCCTGTCCTTTGACCCAGTTCCTTGAATCTCAGGTTTAATCTTTAAGGAATGGGATCCCAAATTTATCCTTTAAGTCTTAGGGATAGCCATTCTCCTACTTGCCTTTAGTAGGCAGATGACAGTATCTTTGAATTTCTGAGCCAGAAAAAGTATAGTATTTTTTTCAGTATGTATTAAAGTCTCATTTTCATTACCCTCTATTTTTTGGTTTTTCATATATGAAAATGCTTTTAAAACACATATTCTTTAGGTTTTCATATGCTTGTGTTTGAGACAGATCTTAAGATGGACAGTTTGGAGTCTAGTGGATTTTATTTCTACTTTAATATTTAACTAATTATCTGTGTGATCCTGGGCAAGTCTTCTCAGTTCTCTGAGTCTCAGAGTCCTCATGTATAAAATAGAGAATAATTTCCTTCTTGAGGGATTTGAGAGAAGTTTAAATAACTAGTATATATAAAGTGCCTAGCATTAGTACTTGGAGCATAGCAAATGCTAGGTAAATGTCATTTCTCTTTAAGAATTGTTTGCTAAGCACAAGTACTGAATTCACTTGGTAGCCATAGTTTTAAGGTTAGGTTAAATAAGAAATAATGAACCTGATTGTCAGGGGAATAAATTGCCTACTACTATATGGATGTAGGCATGAGTCTTAAGTTTTTGCGTATATATTGCCATGAGTAGAAGCTGCTAGAGTTATGAAGGAATGATTTTGGATTTGTATCAAGATAGTTGCCATTTATATCATTGAACCAAAGCTTTTCTAGTCTTATAAAAATATATAATAAAAACTAGATAAATTCTCTGGTATTTTTATAAAATCTTTATTGTTAATTAAAAAATGTTTTATTTCCATGCCCTCCTCTTTGGCAACAATCAGCTTGTTCTCTATATCTATGGTAGTCTCTGGTTCGCTTAAAGATATTGAGGCCTGGCTTTCTGACTGAATTGTTTTTTATTTTGTTTTTTTGATAAACGATATAGTGAGAATGAGTCCCTTTGGAAGGAGGTGTCAGAATTACGAGCAAAACATGCACAACAGCAACAAGTTATTCGAAAGGTAAGCTTTTTTCCTCATGACTGTAATTGTGCTTGTTTGAGTACCATTTGTGACCCAAAGTCTCCAGTGCATAATTTGATTGGTTTTAGTTTCTTGTATTTTGGGTGTATAGATAGAAGTAAAACTATGAAATCAAACAAATTAGGACAAGTGTTATATGTTCTTTTTAATAAAAAATCTTTTTGTTAGCTAAATATGGTCATTCTGTACTCCCAGTTAATAAGTTTTTAAGGACCTTTGCCTAATAGAACACCTACGTATAAGATACTTTATTCATAGAAGCATAATTAATATACTCCCAATTTCTTACACAATTTTTCTTATAAAAACAAAGCTTTACTGTGTGGGAGTTTTTTTGTTCATTTGTTTTATTGTTTTTAACTCTGAAAGGCATACATACAGGTTCAGAAAATAAATGACTAATATTTTCAAATCAGCCCACCAAATTATGAGCTTAAAAAAATGAGCTATCAGTGTATGTTGTTATTAATCTGCAGAAAAGCATTAATATGGATGCTGTAAAATAAATCGTAGATTTTAGTATCTGAGCTGAAAATTACTGGGGGAACTGAGAATCTCTCTCGTGCATTGTATCCTGGTGATTTGATCTGTTCATACATATCAGCTTTCATATATTAATAAGAGATGAAACATAAAAGTCATTAAGGTAGCTATTTTTTGCTCATTAGAAAACTGGACTTAAGTTTAAGCAACGGTTTTTTTTAAGGGGTGGGAGGGTAGAAGAGCTTCAGCTTGTTCATGCTAAAAATAGGGTTATGACTGACAGGATTTGAATCTAGGGGGACAACTTAGAACAGACATGAATGGTAGTTGCAGCCTTTGGCCTATAGTTAAAATAGCCTATATTTAAAAAAAAAAAGTATGCAAGTAAAGGTTGATTGTAGAATTTAATTCTAAGTCCAAGTATATATATTTTCAAAACTACTTCAGCTGATTTCATCATGCAGTCCTGTTAAGAATACTTGGTGTAAAATGATAATGTACCTTAACCTACACTTTATTTTAAAAATTTGTTTCTTTTCCAGAAAATGGTATTTTGGTTAAATACTAACTTACAATACTCCATAATTTGTTGTTGTGTTTTTTTTACCCTAATGGCAAAAATTGTTTGTAAAATACTTATATGACATTTTAGTTTTTCATCAAAGCTAACATTCTGTCTGCTCAGATTTGAGTTTGCATCTGTATGTTTTGGTAGGAATTAGGGAGTTTATATAATGTATGGGGACAGCCAGTATTTTTTTCTCTATTCATGGAATTGATTTTTAACTCTTGCCCTTTATTCTTTGGCTTTGGATTAATTGGAAATAATTATGTGAGGTTTCTCTTACAAGACTTATCAGGTACAGAAGTTAGATGTGGTACATGTGACATTCCTCATCTCCAGGTTGTAAATTCTGTATGGTGTGAATCAGAAGTATAAAAAGAGAGCTGAGATGTAGATCATTTCAGGAGAAATGCAGCCAGTGATTCATGTTCTTATAAATACAATTACTGTACTTATAGAATTTTCTGATGACACTTTTTAATAAATTCAAAAAAAAATGAAGTTGAGCCCTGGCCAGTGTAGCTCAGTGGATTGAGCGCGGGCTAGGAACCAAGCGGTCCCGGTTCGATTCCTAGTCGGGGCACATGCCTGGGTTGCAGGCCAGGTCCCCATGAGGGCCATGTGAGAGGCAACCATACATTGCTGTTTCTCTCCCTCTCTTTCTCCCTCCCTTCCCCTCTCTCTAGGAATAAAAATAAAATCTTAAAAAAAAAAAAAATGAAGTTGAATTATTTTAAAGATATCTTTAAATGTAAATTTTTTTTTGTCAACTGTTAGCTTTTTTTTTTTAATAAGTAATGTAGTGGCTAACCTCATACACTGTAATGTTTGACTTTTCAATTAAAATGTTTGTATTTTGAAGGGATTAAGAAAGAAAGAAAATAAGGGGAAAAAACCCTCATAGCCAGACCACTGTATGGTGATTACCAGAGGGAAAGGGGGATGAGGGTAGGTAGGAGAGGGTAAAGAAGGGATAAATGGTGATGGAAGGAGACTTGACTTGGGGTGGTGAACATACACTACAATATATACATGTATGATAGAATTGTACTACTGAAACCTATATAATTTTTTAAATCAGTGTCACCCCAATAATTTCAATAAATTAAAAAATAATAAAAAAATGTTTATATTTTTTCCATGGAAAAGTTCATATTGATTGTTATGCAAACTATTGAGTAGCCTTTTTTCGGGGAGAACACAGAACATTAAAGCTATACATTATGTATTTTGAATTGACAGCTCTTTATTTTAATTATGTAATTACATTTCCCAAAGTTTGCAAGGAAGTTTTCCGCAGTCTACATTGTCCTCTAATCCCTTTTTTTCTTCATTCATAGCCTCTCAGTGATATACTGTTTTTCATAATTCATCACGTGATAGCTCCTTTAGGAAGTTAGCAATATAATTTCAAGGTGTACCATACCATATATGTCTCTCATATTCACATTAGTACCACCTGGACAGCTTGCTAAACACACAACTTGCTGGGCCCCATCCTCAGAATTTCAGATTCAGCAGTTCTGGAGTGGGGCTGAGAATCCACATGTCTAACAAGTTTCTAGGCCAGTGCTGCTGCTCCGTGGACCGCACTTTAAGAAATACTGTCATAAAATAAGGAGGAATGTGGCATTTCTTAATCTGTTTAATAGTTTTCCTCTAAATTTAATCAGACTTGGAAGATTAAACCAGCTTCTTTTGGTTGTCAGCAGGAAGCTTTGGCAGATGTTTAGTGCTTCAACAATAATTTTTCTGCAGTCAATAAACTTTATAACTTGAAAATTTTATAATCTTTTATTTTGAGAGAGTTTGTGTTTTTTTTTACCATTATTATAATAGTTGGTATAAGAATAATGTTGCCTTTGAAACACCATGTTTTTGTTTTGTGTTTTTTCTTTTATTTTGAATCATCATGTTATTGAAAGAATTGTAAAATTGGGGGTCTGTATTCAGGCATGCTTGATACTTATCAGCAAAACAAATAACTGAATATTGGATGGTTGCGTGGATGGATGGATGGATGGATGGATGGAAGGAAGGAAGGAAGGAAGGAAAGAAAAGCAGGAAGGAAGGAAAGAAAGGAAGGAAGGAAGAAAGGAATTTTTAGGCATCTCTTTGTTTTAGGTAGTAGCAACTTTACAGGTTATTCTGCCTGGAAGCTGGTATGTTTTTTTAGATACCAATTTTAAGATGTATTCAAATTTCAAATATATTAATATTTGAGAAATTATATGACTTAGAATAGAGGACATATACCCATATGCCCCATATACCCATAGAGTACATAATATTTGAATTTTTTAAAGTTTGTAATGTAGACTAAAGAACTAGGAGTCTTTAATGGAAACATTTTTATTTGTATTTTCCTTTTAGATTGTCCAGTTTATTGTTACATTGGTTCAGAATAACCAACTCGTGAGTTTAAAACGTAAAAGGTAAGTTTTTATGTTAAGACGTTTTGATTTATACATGGACAACCAGAAATTTTAATGTTTAAACATGTATGGCCTACAATGGATGAACAGTTGTCCCTTGATGATTATTCAGAACATTTCAAGAGTGTTTTGTTTTATTTTTACCTTGTGCTGTCAGCCTGCTGATGTTTTTGAGAGATAAGGATAGCCTAAATGGTCACTTTACAGACACATACAATTAAATAAAGAACCTATATTTCATTCGCATCAGCAATGCAATGTAGCATTAGGAAACCTGAGGGAAGCTCTTAAAAAAAGGCCATGTCTTTAAAAAAATTTTTTTTTACTTGATCTCTTATGTTTAATCTACTCTTAAAGGTCTTTAAAAGCCTGTATGTCAGCCATGGTTTCTTGACCTTGGAGTACAAGCAAGGTCTGTATTCCTATAAATGTTAGTAACTACCATTGTCACAACTAATACATAAGAATAGTAGACAGAGTAGTATCTGGGAAGAGAAAGATAATCTTGTAAGATTAAGATTTTACCAAAGTTTGGTTATGCTCATAGCTTATGTTGTGGCCTTAATTCTGCTTCCACTAATTACTGTACTTCCTATGATATTACCTATTTATTTTTTACCATGAAAACACAGTTCTTAAAGAGTTTTATAGTTCAGTCAGCAGTGAAGTTTATTTGGGGAGACCAGTTCAGTACATTATAACAAAAGCAGTACAGACAAGTGGAGAAATAAAAGTTTTAGACATACTCATTCCCCAGTTTTTATTCCTAAGATATAATAATTTTTAAGAGTTCTTTTTGTATTTTTACCAAAATTTTTTATTCATTATGAAAATGATTGTGTTTGTATATGGGTAGATTATTAGAAGTCCTTTGAATTTCTTGTGTGTTTGCTTCACTGACTTCATGAATATCTTTTGATTTTCAGACCTCTACTTCTAAATACTAATGGAGCCCAAAAGAAGAATCTCTTTCAGCACATAGTCAAAGAACCAGCTGATAATCACCATCATAAAGTAATTTTTAGTTAAATTCTAGTTTATATTATCTCAAACTAAATTTTATTACCATACTATTTCATGCATTCCAAGAAGTTTATTGAGTAATATTCTAAGTGCTCATCCTACAGCTTTTTAAATTCATGACTTTTTCATTATTTGCTTTAGATTATTTTGAGAAATAAACCATTATAAATGTAAGTTATCTCAGTTGTCTGTTCCCAAGTTTGTTTTTCTCCCCCTTTCCAGTTTCACCTAGAGATAATCACTATTTTGAATTAGTATTTATTATTTCCAGTCATTTTATATGTGTGAATCTATGAACAATATTAATTATTAATTTACATATATCTGAACTTATAAATGATACCATTTCATATGTATTATTTTGCCTTGTGGCTTTTTTTACTTGGTTTTGCTTTTAAGATTTAATAAACCAAGAATTAGTTCAACTACTGTATGATATTGATTATTATAATAATGTAATTATGTATTTGTCCATTGGTTATCTTATATTGTTTACAACTTTTATTATAAATGTATACAGACTAGACTTTAACTATAGCAATTTGAAAAAAATATTTTTGTTTACTTTCATTTTTTTCCATAGGCTCTCTGCATAATTTATTAAACTTACCTCCAGAGGCAAATTCATAGTCCAGAGCCAGGACTTCTTTTAGTATCTGATTATCATTGTTACTTTAAATCTTAGAATTTTTAGTACTGTTAGAGGTTTATTATTAAAGTATCAAGCTTTTTGTTCTCAGGAAAATTAGAGTTAAGCTTACCTCTGGTTTCTCTTCCTACCACTGTTTCTAATCAAGCATACCTAATACTTTATTTTTAGGATTGAAGATTCATATAAGAGAAAGAAGATTAATTTAACTGGATTTATATTTTTTAAATACTTCATATCTGCGTCTATATTACCTAGTGTTAAAATTGATAGATTTTTGCATTATATTAATGACTTCAGTTTGCTTTAAAAAAATTGAATGCTTTTTTGTTAATGTACTTATGATCTGAATGTAGCTAAATTTAAAGAAATATATCACTAAAATGCCAAGCTGACATTTAACTTTGGAATAGGTGAAGTGTTCATTATTTCCTATTTTTGAAACCATGTAATCAGTATGAATAAAACATGCGCCAGAGAGTAGCTTGAAAGGAAATAGTCCCCATCAGCACAGCAACCATCTGGATATGCTTGAAATTTCTAGTGAAATCCTGACTTTTTTCCTTTGGGTATAAAAAAATAGTTTAAAATTTGAAGATCTTTCCATATAAACATTCTGAGGCATGCCATCTTCAAGGTCCCTTACAGATTAAAAAAAAGAAAGAAAAGTTAAATAGAATGCAGAGAATATACCACATACCTCTGTGAATTGGTACTACTAATATAATTAGTGTGTAAGTCCAAGAAGGACAGAGATCATATCTGTTTAAATGCTTGCTACTACATCCTCAACATTTAGTAAATAGTGAATTCCAATTTAACGTATTTTACATAATAATGTTGTTTGGTAGATAATATAATTTCATTTTTGATATATTTTCTCCTTGATTTTTTAGGTTCCACATAGTAGGACTGAAGGTTTAAAATCAAGGGAGCGGATTTCAGATGATATCATTATTTATGATGTTACTGATGATAATGCGGATGAAAATATCCCTGTTATTCCAGAAACTAATGAGGATGTTATATCTGATCCCTCCAAGTAAGGAGATTATGAAATAAAATTTATAAAAATATTGGTTACTTTTCTTACTAAAGAGTTACTGTATTTTGCCATGTATAATGCATACCACAGTCTTAATGCTACCCATGTACAATGCGCATCCTTAGTACTACCTGTGTGTAAGTGCACATCTTTATTTTTCTCTCAAAAATTTGGGCAAAAAAGTACTCATTATACATAGAAAAATATGGTAAAAAAACCACATACTCCCTTACAGTCCCAGAGAAAAGACTCCCAAGAACAAAGTAATGCTAATTCTGATTTTTTCATTTTTTAGTTAAATACCTTTAATTGATTCTTTGTGGTCTTGTATCATATGAACTATCAATATTTGTTACTAAGATACTTTCCCAAGAAATTTAAGCATTCAGAGGTATGGGTTGGGGAGAGAATTTCCAAGGAGAATGAATAGATGGAATTTATTGAATTGGTCTGAAAATGTAATTGGTTCTTTCTTGTATTGCTGACCTAGCTGTAGTCAGTACCCTGATATTGTCATTGTTGAAGATGACAATGAAGATGAGTATGCACCTGTCATTCAGAGTGGAGATCAGAATGAACCAGCCAGAGAAACCCTAAGTTCTGGCAGTGATGGCACTAGCCCTCTCATGTCTAGTGCTGTCCAGCTCAATGGCTCATCCAGTCTGACTACAGAAGATCCTGTGACCATGATGGATTCCATTTTGAATGATAACATTAATCTTTTGGGAAAGTGAGTGCTCATTTAGGTGTCTAAATTTGCTTGCATTGTTTATTTCACATATTCTCTCTCTCTTTGATCTTCTTTTCACAATGTGAACCACATGTAGTCTGCCTTTCTTTGTTTTGGTCAGGGCTGAGCTTCACAAATGCTGTTTTGAGAAGGATTTAATCATCCCAAGATCAGTGTTGGGATTGTTGGGATTTTCTTGGCAGTTCCTCAGATTTTTTTTTTTTTATAAAGATTTTATTTATTTATTTTTAGAGAGAGGGGAAAGCGGAAGAGAGGGAGAGAAACAGCAGTGTATGGTTGCCTCTCACTTGGCCCTCACTGGGGACCTGGCCTGCAACCCAGGCATGTGCCCTGACTGGGAATCGAACTGGGACCCTTTGGTTCCCAGCCTGCGCTCAATCCACTGAGCTACACCAGCCAGGGCCCTCAGATTATTTTTAATGAAATATTTGTTTGAATGTCTACAATGTATGTGTGATTGTATTATATTAGTTTACATCAGGACTATGAAATAACATACCTCTATTAAGGGACTTATTTATAGCATAAGAAAACTAGAAATTAGTTCCAGTGACAGGTAATAAGAGGTTAAATATTTAACATTTTATAATGTAAAGGAAAGATGAATCAGGCTGTATTGCTGCTGAACCTTTTTCCTGTAAACACTAAAGTTTTGTGTGCAGGTTGTAGGTTCTCAGTTAAATGAATTTTCAGGAATCTCCAGTATTAAATAGGATCTCTTAAGATTAAAAATTGGTAAGGATTCAGCAGTTTCTGGGAATGTTTTGCCTAGCTAGATTGCAATGTAATTTTAAACATAAAAAATAAGAAAACTTAATTGATTTTTTATTTCAACTTTTTTTCCCCTTAGGGTTGAGCTGTTGGATTATCTTGACAGTATTGATTGCAGTTTAGAGGACTTCCAAGCCATGCTGTCAGGAAGACAGTTTAGCATAGACCCAGATCTCCTGGTTGATGTAGGTACTTTGATTAATTTTTGTTGTACTGGCAGTTTGTGTGTCTTATTTATATTATTTGTAAGTCTGTACATCATTTTCTTGTATTCTACACTTGGTTTTGCATTTTCTTTTTTTTTTTTAAATCAATGGTTTTGTGTATCAGAAAGCTTGAACAGCTGAATTCAGCACAGGGAAAGGCAGTCATAACTACCCATTTCTGAGTAGCAGTTCAGGTTATCCTCGTATAACAACTGTCAACTCTGTTCAACATTAAACCTAGGTCTTTTCTGTACTTGTTGCTGTATTATGTTTTGCTGTAGGATAAATTGTCTGAATAGAAATTGGTGGGAATTAGTAGTAGAAACATGGAGCCAGGAGATAGCACGAAGATACTTCTTAACTTCGGGAATTAAGGTTTTCCACTCAAATATATTATACTAGCTATATTTTTAAAAATTTTATGTCCTGTGCCCTAAGGTTCCCTTGCTCCAGTCCCCACCACCACCTCTGTGAACTTGACTCCAATGTTACTTCGTTTGTGAGTCCTTATCTACTACCATTTCTGGCACTAACCACCTTTCCTGTTCTCTTCCCTTGTGTTCCTATCACCCCTCCCTTCCTTACCTAAGCTTCTTTTGTGGCCTGCTTCCATCCATATGAATTTGGTTCTCTCCTTATTTTCATTTCCTGTTGTGAACATGTTTCTGTCTGTTATAAGTTTTGTTTGGTTGTTTTTTGGTAATTTCTTTTTCTTAAAATGCAGCTTCTCATATCAAGATTGTATAGTCTTGTCCTTTTAAGAGCTGCTCAGTGAGGCTAAAGGAATTAGTCCTTTCTTACCCCTTAGTCTAATTTTGTCACCTTATCCCTCTGCTTCTCATCAGTCTTTGTGTGAGAAGACTTTATCATTGTATCAGTGCCTCACAGGATGGATTTCGTCGTCTTTGAAGACTTTCTTTCATGCTGACCTATGTTACGATTTTAAGTGATTTCAACATCCGTGTTAATGTCCTATTTCAATTGGTTAATAATAATTTGACTGTTCTCGACTCTATTAGTCTTTGCCCCATTCTGAATATGGGAACCTTCCAGAATATCTGTCTCTTAGATTACTAAGAAAGAAATAAAATCCCATAATTCTAACCCTCTACAAACCCTTGCAGTCTTCAACTAGATGATTTTAATTCAACTTTGGAGCATTTATCACACTTGTTTTTTCTCATGACCTCGTCTAGCCAACTGTTCTCATACAGGATAATTCACCCTGTCCTGGTCCTCTCATACGATGTGGAATCTCATCTTAGAGGAAGTAAGTACTTCCTCTTTGAAGCCAATTTGTACACCTGCTCCTGCCTCTCTGTTTTTCTTTTTCTATCCTTGATCTTTCCCCGTCTGCCTTTAGTAGGTACAGATCTTCCCCATCTTAAAAAACGTTTTGACGTGTTCTGCTCATTTACCATTCTGCTTTTCTAAATGAGTGGCTATATTTGTTTCTTCTTTTTTACTCTCTTTTTCTTTTGAGACCCTGTATTGTCTTACTTATTTACTCTAAACCTGTTCTGCCTTGGTTTATTCATAGTGAGTAGGCTGCGATTCCCTCCCCGTCCCCCCCCACCCCCAATTAGATCGCTGGGCTAGCAGAGGAAGGTTTGAATTGAATCGGATTTGGGTTCCATTTTTGGTTCATCTTACTATACTAGCTATGTGATTGTTAATCTTGGGAAAGTTAACTACTCTTCCCAGTTTCCCCATCTATAAAATGTAGCTAATGCCTTGAAGGGCTGTTGTAAGAATTATAAGTAACTAAAAGTATTATTATTAATACTACTGATTTTCCTAAGTCAGTATTTTACTAAAATAAACTTGTTTTGTTGATTTTATTTTTCTTTTTTCTTTTTTTTTTTTAAATTTTTTTTTTTTTTTTTTTTTTTTTTTTTTTTTTTTTTTTTTTTTTTTAAGATTTTATTTATTTTTTTTTTATTTTTTTTTAGAGAGGGGGGAAGGGAGGGAGAAAGAGAGGGAGAGAAACAGCAATGTACGGTTGCCCCCCACATGGCCCCCACGGGGACCCGGCCCACAACCCAGGCACGTGCCCTGACTGGGAATCGAACCAGGACCGCTTGGTTCCCAGCCCGCGCTCAATCCACTGAGCTACACCAGCCAGGGCTTGTTTTGTTGATTTTAGAAGCTCTGGGACCTTTGTTCTCTTCCTGTCTTCCTAAACATTCTCCATTTTCTCTAGAAACTTCTCTTTTTCCTGCTGGCTTGTACTTACTGGTCTTCCCCAAGGTCCTTGATCTTTTATCCTCTTTTATTTTCTCTAGGTCTTCTTTTTCTGTCCGTCTTCTCTGAAGGGATTTGTGCTTATAGGATTGCTGTCTTCCAGCTCTTAATATTTTTTAAAGTAAACTTTGCTTGAATTCTAATTCCATGTGTTTGAGAACAGCAGTTAGATCTTGCCTTATATTAATTGTTTAACACCAAACATTTATTTTCTAAACTAGATACTGTTTTCAGCTTTTTAAATTTCCCACTCTTACCTCTCTCATTCAAGACCTTCATAATACAACATAATTCAAAGATGAGATCATCCTTAAATTATGTTCTATTGTCATAAATAAAAAATGCACTCATAGGTTTGCCTTGTTGTCTGAGATGGCAAAGACGATAAAGACATGAATAAGTGTGCTGAAGAGTTCATGGGTTCTCTCTGCAAAGCTTAGTACTGAGTGACCCATTGTGACCCATTGAGTCAACAGGAGGGGCCTGGCCATGCAATTCAACCAACCATGACAGCTCCTCATCCGTGATCTACTCTTTTTTTTTTTCATTTGATACTATACATCTGCTGGGAATACATGAAGGTATTCCTGAGTTAATGTGTAGGGGGAGTGGGGCAAAGAATGAGTGAGGATCTTACACTGTTGGCTCTCTTTAGATGCCACTCTCAGTAGGAACAAAATTTGGTCAGGTCTCTAAGGCAGTACAAGCTAAACTGACAAAGATTAGCAGTCACATATAACTATCTACTCTTAAGGAACTAAATCTCTTCCTCTTCATTTATCAGGACATGATATGATGGGGGAAACATTAATGAATGAAAAGGAAGAGCTGAAATATTTTTAGGTCTGTGAATGTGGAACTTTGAGAGGAGTCAGTGTCTAGACAGCATAGAGGGAATTTGCCTGTGGCTTCTGCATTGCATTCTATCCTGTGAACTATTTTGGTGTGCTCATTCTGTTAAAATGCTTTAATTGCCCTGTTTCATTGCTTAGTCCATTCCCAAGGCTTTTAAAACCAACAGAATATGGTCTTGTCTCCTGATTGACCATGCTTTACTTTTTGAACCTTATGTCTACAACTCACTATTCAACTCAGAACTTCTGTGTTATTTGGACTGGTCATCTTACTCTTTGTTGTTGCTAATGTTATAAAAATGTATTCTTCCGTTCATCCTCTCCTTTCCAGTTCCTAACCAGCCCCAGGGACTGACTGATAATGTTACAATAGCTTCATCCAGACTTTTTGTTTATCCTGTGTATGTATGTGTGTTTGTGTCTGTATGTCTTCCTTCTTTTGTTCTCTTAACTCCTTAGTACTTTTGAGCTCCGCCATCCATTATTATTATAATACTGGATTGTATCTGATCATATGTTGTTATTTGATGTTGTGCCTATTTTGTCTTTTAGATTGTAAGCTCATGAAGAGCAGGAATAGTGTCTTCATTTTGTATTCTTTATGATGTCAAATATTTCTTATATGGTTAATAAATCCCTATGAAATGAATGACTTTGAAACTTACGACAAACAAAAGTTATGTCTGTGAACTGGCTGTACAGAGGAGAGCAGTAAGCAGTGGTCTTAGTGTCTACAATTTCCCTTGCTAGGTGAGGTGAAGAGAACCATCAAAAAGGAATGCTGTTTGTATTCTAGGAGCCACTGTCATAGAGCAGATTCTATAAATTTATCACAAAATAGCAAATGGTCAGTGAAGGCTTAGCGTCAAGACAAGGAACTCAATCCTGTTTGCCACTTAAGGCCCAGTGTATTTAGGGAGAAGAAAAAAAAAAGGAAATGAAGGGAGAGGGAAGCTGTGGAAAACCACAATTTGTCTCAAATGGTTTACTTTATAATTTCATAGAGAAATTCATATAACATCTAATGCATGGGCTAACTTGCTCTGATTTGTTTGTTTTTCTTTCTGCTTTCCTCTTCCAAATTTATTTTATTGTATGGAAACTTCCTAGTGCAGAAGCTACATCTCTCCACTCAATGTGGCTATATAAAAATTTTGAACAGTTAGTTTTTTAAAAATATTTTTAAACTTATCTTTCTTGTTTGGTCTTTCAGCTTTTCACTAGTTCTGTGCAGATGAATCCCACAGATTACATCAATAATACAAAAGTAAGTTTTAATTCATGTTGCTCAGGACCCATAGCTATATAAGAATCTGAAAACACTTCTAGTAAGTAGATAGCAGTATCACTCCTAGTTACAAAGCATTTTATATTCTAACCTAATATGTGTGAACAAGATAGTAAAATTTTAGATGAAAAATCAGATTTTGGTTTTGGGGTGAATCATTGCTCAGTTTTACTGGTACTTCTGTGATTAACTACCAGTTTGAAATCAGCCCTCAAAGTGCTGGCAGATCTTGTAATTAAACTTAGCATGTTCAAGTATATCACTGAAATAAGTTGTTAAAATATGATTTCTTTATGTTTTATGTGCTTGATTTTACATTCTTATTCCTCAACAAACTTCTCAGCATTTTAAATTGAGCATTAGTTTACACCCATATTCTTAAATAAGTTTCTTCATTTCATTAGAATATAGTAAAAGCTCAGGAATTTGTACGGACTTTAGATTAAGGTAAATTGAAACAACGTATGGCTTTTAGACTTCTTTAAGTAATAGTTTTTGTTATTTTCTTAAAGGTACAGGAACTCCAGTTGGGATTAGCTGTAACTGGTTTTTCATGTGTAAAGGGGATAGTTTGAGGTTGTTAGAGCAGACATTTAGAAATTATTATTTTACTTTGTACTGTTTATTTGTCTTCAATAGGTATATGCTCTATTTATCTTGTATTTATACCAAATTGTTTAGTAATCCCTGTTTTTCATTGATTACAAAGGTAAATCAAGTCATCTGAAATTTGTACAGACTCTAGATGAGTGGAATCATATATATAGTCCAAAAATGAACACATCAAATAAATGAGTAATTACAGTGAAGGATTGTAATTTTTCTCATTATTATCATGTGTGAGGATAGACTAACCAGATTTTTTGCATTTTCAAAGTTATAGCCTAGGTAACAGAATCGAAAGAAGTTGTGAACTTTTGAACCAGAAAGTTCACTGTACATTCAGTTTTGGCTTATTTATGTTAGGCATTGGCGTGTTTTTTTCTGTAAAGACCAGTTAGTAAATATTTTTGGTTTTGCAGTCCATGTGTTCTCTGTCACATCTACTCAGCTTTGTAATTTTAGTGCAGAAGTAGCCACAGATAGTTCTTTAAAAAAAGGAGTGTAGCTGTGTTCCAGTAAAACTTTATTTACAAAAGCAGGCAACATGCTGTGTTTGGCATGTGTACCATAGTTTGTCTATGTTTACGTTATAAGATTCTGTGGACCACCTCAGCACTGTGTTTTAGTAAATATATTATTGAATGTTAGACCTGAAGTTGAATGATTCCATATCATGCATTTATTTAGTGAATGTAATGTACTGTTTGTTTATTGCTCAGACATTTGAGTCATTCATTATTCTTGGATCTCCACCTTATTCCAAAAACCAGTAGCTTAAATACAGTTTTCAGAAATAGCTTTAAGCAGCAAATTGCATATTACTTCAAAATACTATAGAAAAATTAAATTTGAGAGTGACTTTTCATTATAGTTCTAGAATCTAGATTGTTTTCAAATAATTGGCACGTCCACTCTTATTCCCTTGCTTATTTAGGTATCACATGACATGGATTATAACACTCTTTCGTAGTAAACGGGGATACTTTATACTTCTCAGTACAGAAATCTAGGTGACTACTACTAATGAATAAGAACTTGCGTGGGAGCTGAAACCTATTTGTTATCTTGGTTCTCATATGTTTTATATTAACAGCAGTGGCATCCTTGGAAAATATCTATTTTTTAGGAAGTATAAAAATAAAAATTCTATTACTGCTTTAATGTTTATTGTGAATGCTAAATGAGAAATATTTTAATGTAAATTTTTGGAAAGATACTAAGTTTTTATTACATCTTGGTGTTTTTATTCTCTCTGAATCCTGGAAACTTTTACTGCTTTATTTTTTGATGAATATCAGGGGAATTACAGAAATATTAGTATGTTTATTACACCATAAGTACCTAACCAGCATGCAGATATCTGGAACTTAAGGCCATTTACGAGAAATTGTGAACCTCTGCAACTCACTCTGAACATCGTTGAAAAGAGCACTGAAGAATTTAACAGCATTAGAAATTTAATTCCCTTAAAATCAGATGTAAGAAGAGAAGACACTGGTTGAAAGAAGCAATTTAAATGCCAGGAAAGAACTGAAGGAGCCACATAAAGGAAATGAAGAACCACCTTAACTTTGAGGCTTCCAAATATAGGGATAAATAGTTTCAGGATGCCACCATGTTATCCTCAACTACTCTAAATATGTTCATTTACTCTGTTTGTGAATGAAGAGAAATGTCTACATTTTGAATGAAAACTTTAAAATTAGTTTAAGAATTACCTCTTAATTACAACTAATCTTGACTTATTTTCATCTTTTGTCCTTGACAAACTCTGTCTATTCTACTGTTGAAATGTCCCCTCCTTTTCATACTTATTGTCATCCTAGTTCAAGATCTTTGTTTCATCCACTTAATGACAGCAGTAGTTTTCTTAACCATTCTTGTTGCCTCTACTCAAATCTCTTTCTCTGGTCCATCTTTCCTGATGCTTCTCCTTCCTATATTTTTGAGATAATATGCCAATATTCACTATTTATGTACCAGTTTTTATGGTTTGCTATTTTCAGGAATATATAAAATATGAAAAAGTATTTTTATGTTATTTTTCTTTTAGTCCGAGAATAAAGGATTAGAAACTACCAAGAACAATGTAGTTCAGCCAGTCTCAGAAGAGGGAAGAAAATCTAAATCCAAAACAGGTAGGTATAAATGTAGTACTAGTTTCTATAAAATTTTAAAATTAGGAATACTTCCTGGCTGGGCAGCTCAGTTGGTTGGAGTATCATCCCATATGCCAAGGTTGCAGATTCGATCTCGGATCATGGCACGTACAAGCAGCAACCAGTTAATGCATAAATAAGTGGAACAACAAATCGATGCCTCTGTCTCTCTTTCTCCCTCTCTTTCGTTTTCTCCCTAACATAAAATAAAATAAAATTAGGAGTCCTACATAGGAACTAATGCATGCCAGTGAAATTCTTGCCATACTTAACAGTTGAGCTCAGAGTGTGCTGGTCTCATTTCTATGCGTAATGTGTCAAGGTTCCAGCATACAGAGAAAATCGAATTGGTGAGGTAATAGTTTTCAAAATTTAAGTTGTGGGTTGTTTTTGTTTTCTATTTTAACTTTAAGAGAACTGAAAACACCTTCATTTCATTTTTTCTTTTGAAGATTTTACTTATTTTTTAGAGAGGGGGAGGGAAGGGAGAAAGAGAGGAAGAGAAACATCAGTGTACAAAAGAAACATCCATTGGTTGCCTCTTGTACACCACCAGCTGGGGGCCTAGCTTGCAATCCAGGCATGTTCCCAGACCAGAATTGAACCTGCGACCTTTTGGTTCACAGGCCAGTATTCATTCCACTGAGCCACACCAGCCAGGGCAATCCTCATTTCTTAATTGTTGAATAAAAGACTAAATTTTTTGACTTGAACATTTTTTAATTTACTGAGAAATACCTGATTTCTTGTTTTGCTGGGTTAGTGATTGCATATGTGTGCATCTCTGTTTCTGTTTATTCTACTGTCACCTTGAACTCTGTATAAGGTGGTGATAAAAGTGCTATTTTCTAATCTTTATTATAGATAAACAGCTTATCCAGTACACGGCCTTTCCACTTCTTGCATTCCTTGATGGGAACCCTGCTTCTGCTGTTGAACAGGGAAACACAGCATCATCAGAAGTTATGTCCTCTGTAGATAAACCCATAGAAGTTGATGAGCTTCTGGATAGCAGCCTGGACCCAGAACCAACCCAAAGTAAGCTTGTTCGTCTGGAACCATTGACAGAAGCCGAAGCTAGTGAAGCCACACTGTTCTATTTATGCGAACTTGCTCCTGCACCTCTTGATAGTGATATGCCACTTTTAGATAGCTAAATTTCCAAGAAGTGGACTCTACATGTATATATTCATCAAAATGATGAACTATTTATTTTAAAGTATTATTTGGTACCTTTTTTTGTAAATTGCTTTCTTTTGTTGTTTAATTGGATACCGTGGAATCAAAAGCACCTTTTGCTTTTCTCAGTAACCACACACTCTTGCAAAGCTTTCAGATGTTACTCAGCTATGTAGGTATACAAGATTTAATGCACATTATTGGCATATCTTTAAGTTGGATTCAGATGGGCATTTTTCTCCAGTTGTAGTAAATTTGAATTATTTTTTATATATATGCCCATTAACCCCAGTTATTAAACTTTTGTTTGTTTTACTTGTTTGATGCTGTCTGTCTGCGTTGAGTGTAGTCACTAAAATTAATGGTAGAACTACTAAAGCTTTCTCTGTTCCAATTACTTTTACTAAATATTTTTCACTTGGCTTATTTCTAAAACTGGGAACATAAAGTGCCTGTATCTTGTAAAACTTCATTTGTCTCTCCTGGTTCAGAGAAGTTCATTCATGTTCAGCAGGAAAGGCAAAGTATACATACATGAGTGCTTGCTGTCTGATATGGTTCCAGTTACATATACATGGAAAAAGGGGATGGGGATGGCGTCAGCCCAGTCCACCTAGTTGGGCTAGTTTAAAGTACAAGGTTTTTGGTTTGTTTTTTTGAACCATAATATTTAGTAAAATAAATACAATGAATGTTACATACTAGTGTCTGTTACGTGTTTTCTTTGGAGGTGACACTCACATGAGTGTTTGTGTCTCATGATCTTTGTGCCTCATCTCAAAAGATAGACTATATATTGCAATAAGAGAAAGTATATAAAGTCTCTAAACTTAGTGTTTTATATTGCTTTGTTCAAAAATTATACTGGCTGTCTTACTATGTTTGTAATAAAGAACTGAGAGAAGTACACCTCTCATTGTTCCAAATAAGTAAAGAACATTATCACTGGATAAGGGCTTACGATTTTTGTCCTGAGAAAAGATGAGAAATTCAAATCACTTCCTCTCTTTGGAACAGATGCTCAGAGGATTATTGAGACTTAATGCAAAACAAGGCCACCTTTTTCTTTTATCACTTAAAGATTCAGGCAGAGTGCTGAAAGCCATATGGTTAATACCTGAATATATTCTAGGGCTACTTGAAGAATTACAGAGATGGCTTCCCTATTGTGCATATACTGTTTCTTAATACTTTGGAATTTTTCTGTGATGTAAAAATTCACAGTAAAGCCTAGCACAGAGGGATAGTAAACCCTTTCTTAGCATATCCTAAAATACTGTTAGCTCAGACGATGGGATCTTGGTTAACTAATTAAAGACCTCAGAACAGTTTTCTGCATAAGTTTTTCATAGAGGTTTTCAGGTGAAAGGAGTTGAAAGACTGAAAGGAGAGACAACTTCAGAGATGATTCTTTTTCTCTTCCCTTCCTCATTGTGGGATATGACCACGTCTCTTCTCCTTGGGGAAATATTGGAGCTTTGGAAGTATTCTAAAAGTGATTTTGAAAGACTTTATACACCTAGTAATTTTAGGTTGACATTTTAAGATTTTTTCACCTCAAGTTTGATAATTCAAATGAATTTAGGATGTTAATGACTACTATTTTAAAGAACAATTATTAGATGTTTCTTTCAAATGTAACTAAACTAATCTAAATACCACAGTGATATCATACATTTCACCATTCATTTCACTCAGCCAAAGAATTTTACCCTATTTTTATTATGCACAAAACGCATGCAGTTATAGATGTTGTCACACTTCTCTACAACTAAATTTGAAATTATTTTCTGTACCCTTAAAATTCTGAGTGTTAAAAAAGTCTCCAATTATAAATACATGGTTTGTCAAAACATTATAAATATATGTGGCAGAGACTGTTAACTGATTGACAAACTATTTCCTCTTCCTGTCATGCAGTTAGATTATTTCCACCTTTGTAAATCGGGGTAGCTATATAACTGAGTTCTGATAAATCAAAGAGATGTGATGTATAGAACTTCCAGGTTTGGTCTGTAAAAGCCTCCCCCATGCAATCACCCTTGCCCTTTACCCATCCACTAACTTGATGAGTGTGTGGCTTCTGAGTACCCTCAAGAAGGAAGAAACTTGGCTTCCAGAATCACAGGTTAGAGGAGAGCCACCCATCGTGTAGACCCGTGAAGTCTAAAATGGAAACTCACAGTTGTAAGTTCTGGTAAGAGGGCAACAAGCTTAGGTTCTCTCTCTCGCTGAATTTTCTTTGTTTGACTTGTTACAGTTTCAGTGTTCACCAGTATACAGTCCAAATTTTGAGGAACTGTTACTAAACAAAATTTTTTCTTATCAGAAATATATCTTTTAGTGGGATGAACAGATCTTGAGAGTTTCTCCCCTATTTTTAAAAATTCAGAGAATAATATCAATACAGTAGGAAAATCAATTTTATTCCTGTTTTTTGCTCTTTATAGAAGTAAAGTTCTAAGAAACTTAGTTTAGGACTAATGGACAAGATGGAGGCGTAGGTAGACCCACTGTGCCTCCTCGCACAACCAAAAGAGGGACAACAACAATTTAAAAACAAGAACCAGAACTGACAGAAAATTGAACTGTATGGAAGTCCGACAACCAAGAAGACACGCTCATCCAGACTGGTAGGAGGGGTGGAGTCAGGCGGAGAGCATGCAGCAAGGTGGTGGTTTGTGGAGTGGAGTGGGCAATGCTGCAGCTGCCCGGCGAGACCCGTGGCTGGTGGACCCAGACCCAGCGGTGCCAAGGCTGGTGGAGTGGGCGGTCCCACATTTGCATGCAGATAAACCAGGAGGAACAGCTGGGGAGAGAAACAGCCCAAGATTCCAGCGGGGAAATAAAGCCTCAAACCACTGATTGAAAACACCTGTTGGGGCTGAGGCGACAGCAGGAGAAACTCCCACTCTCACAGGGGAGTTCATTGGAGGGGGACCCATGGGGTCCTAGAGTGTACACAAGCCCATCCACCCAGGAACCAACAAAGGGCCCAGTTTGCTTGTGGGTAGTGGGGAAGTGACTGAAAGCCGGCAGAGAGTAGAGCAACCGCCATTGTTCCCTCCCAGACCCCTTCCCCACAGACAGCATCACAACACAGTCACGTGGGTTGCCCCGCCCTGATGAACACCTAAGGCTCTGCCCCTTATATGTAATAGGCATGCCAAGAAAAAAAAAATGGCCCAAATGAAAACAGATCAAAACTCCAGAAAAAATATAACTCAGCCACGAAGAGATAGCCAACCTATCAGGTACACAGTTCAAAACACTGGTAATCAGGAAGCTCACAGAATTGGTTGAATTTGGTCACAAATTAGATGGAAAAATGAAGACTACGCCAAGTGAAATAAGGGGAAATGTACAGGGAACCAACAATGATAGGAAGGAAATTGGGACTCAAATCAACGGTGTGGACCAGAAGGAAGAAAAAAACATTCAACCAGAAAAGAAAGAAGAAACAATTCAAAAAAGTGAGGAGAGGCTTAGGAACCTCCAGGACATCGTTAAATATTCCAATATCCGAATTATAGAGGGAGAAGAGGAAAACAACAAATTGAACACTTATTTGAACAGATAATGAAGGAGAACTTCCCCAATCTGGCAAAGGAAGTAGAATTCCAGGAAGTCCAGGAAGCTCAGAGTCTCAAAGAAGTTGGACCCAAAGAGGAACACACCAAGGCACATCATAATTACATTACCCAAGATTAAAAATAAGGAGAAAATCTTAGAAACAGCAAGAGAAAAGGGGACAGTTACCTACAAAGGAGTTCCCATAAGACTGTCATCTGATTTCTCAAAGGAGACTTTACAGGCAAGAAGGGGCTGGAAAGAAGTATACCATGTCATGAAAGGCAAGGGCCTACATCCAAGATTACTCTATCCAGCAACACTTTCATTTAGAATGGAAAAGCAGATAAAGTGCTTCTCAGATAAGGTCAAGTTCAAGGAGTTCATCATCACCCAGCCTTTATTATATGAAATGTTAAATGGATTTATATAAGGCTTGGAGGGATATCAACAGGGGAGTGGAACGGGGAGAGAGGAGGAAAAAGTACAGAGAAAAAGTAGCATAAATGGTAGGTAGAAAACAGACAGGGGGAGGTTAAGAATAATATAGGAAATGTAGAAGTCAAAGAACTTAGTGTATGACCCATGGATAAGAACTAAGGGGGAATGTGAAGGGGGGGTGGAGGGGAATAAAGGGGGGGGAATGGGACAACCATGAAAGCTTTATCAATAAAATATACTTAAAAAATAAATATAAAGATACAATAGAAAAAGAAACTTAGTTTATAACAAATATTAGGTAAAAATAACTAATTGAACAATAATTTTTAAAAATTAGATGAAAATGGAAGGATTTTTAAATAATGTCACTCAATTCTTTGAAAAACTTGAGAATTATATACCAGAATTCATTGTAAGTTTTTTAAAATGATTTTTATCAGCTGGTGACGTAATTACATCATCTTTTAATTTTTGAGAGGGAAACAATAGAAAACATCAGAATTACAGAATAATTTTTTTTGTTTACAAGTCATTTTTAAAAATATAAATGTAGTTGGTATGTATTTTAGTTGTACCATATGGTGATTTGGTATTTTGATAAATTTACAGTGTGATCGCCTAATTCTAGTGATCATCTGTCACCATGTTAACTTACCACAAAATTACCGACTATATTCCCTTCCACCTTCTTCACCCACTCTTCGTCTCCTCCCCCTGGGTAACTAACCATCCCTTTGGTCTGTTTTTATGAGTCTGTTTTTGTTTTGTTCATTTTTGTTTAGATTCCACATGTAGGTGAACAATTACACAGAGTCATTCTCTTTCACACCAATATTTAAAATTGTTTCTACTTGTTTAGAGATTTTATCCAAGTGCCTTGGTAAAATTCAGAATGGATGAAAGGTCTATCCGTTTTGTCTAATGTGAGAATTGTGAGGCTAAAGCCTTGTCCTGAGGCATCTTTTCAGGCAGACCAACTCTAGGAAAGAGTACACATGGAAATTCAAGATCTGGGAACTGATTCCTTTAAAAATAATTTAGCTTGTGTTTACCAGAGAAAGTGTTTGTGTACTGTTTGGAAAACAAATATCACGAAATGAAGACAGTTAATTCAGAGGCTACCCATCTCTATACCACCTCAAACTTTCTCCTGCCTCCAGATGCAGTAGAGGCCCGGCTGGTGTGGCTCAGTGGATTGAGCACGGGCTGGGAACCAGAGGGTCCCGGTTCAATTCCCAGTCGGGGCACATGCCTGGCTGTGGGCCAGGTCCCCAGTGAGGGCCATGTGAGAGGCAACCATACATTGCTCTTTCTCCCTCCCTTCTCTCTCTGAAAATAAATTTAAAAAAATCTTTAAAAAAAACAAGATGCAGTAGGAAGTAGCTTGTGAATTACAGAGCTGAATGTTCTCCTTAAGGTGTCACTACAGCAGGTCCTCAAATATCATTTGGTTCAATGTGGTTTCATTATAATGATAAGGAAATCAATTCCCAGCTGGGAACCCTGTGCAGAGTTTGCCTGTTTTCTCCACATCTGTGTGGGTTTTCTCCAGGACTCCAGTTTCCTCCCACATCCCAACGATGTATACACGAGGTGAGTCACCCTAAATTGTCCCAGTTGAGTGAGTGTGGGTGGGTGGGTGAGGGTGCCCTGCAGTTCATACTCTGTCCAGGTTTGGTTCCCACCTTGTGCTCTGAGCTGCTGGGATAGCCTCTGGCCACCTGCGACCCTGAACTGGAATGAGCGGATTGGAAATCATCTTGTGTTTATACATCCATTTAAGAAAGGGTAATAAAAATATTTATTTCAATGTTTGATCCTGAAAGTGTTTTGGGTCTTTATTTAGAAGTTTTGTGTTTGTGACCAGAAATATGCCGGAGAAACTCAACTCTTTATCAATTTGCCAGTGGTAAAGTTTTGTTACATATCACTTTGCTTCAAGTCAGTTTCTGAGAAGCTATAAGTGACATTAAGTGAAGACTTTACTCTGTGTTTCATACACATGGCGTACTCAGGAGTTGAGAGGCTGAAGTGTGAGAAGGTAGGTCTGTACACTGGAAAATGACCAAGTAACAGTCATTATGATGAGCATATATAGACTGCTCCATTTAAGAATTACCACCTAGCCCTTTGTGTCAAGCATACATGAAATATTTTTTGAGAACGTGGCATATTAGGCTACAAAGGAAATTAACATTTCAAGGAATTGGTAACAGGTTACAATACAAATATGCTAGACCTTGACAGTTTTGAGGAATACTGGCCTGATACGTTGTATCTTCAGTTGGAGGTTACCTGATGCTTTTTCCATGATTAGACTGGGGTTTTGGGTTTTGGGGCAGACCAGAGAGGTGGAGTGCCATTTTCAGGATGAGGGGGACACCCCCAAAAAACAATCGTCTTCTGGAGGGCAGGCCCATTATCATACAGGCTTCCCCTCCCCGAGTGCCCTAGGAACCCATCTGTAGCAGTTACACCAGTGAGAGGCTGCATTCAGCTTCAGGGTTTTTTTTTTTTTTAACTTTTCAATGTGTTTGCCCATTTCATGACAGGTGATTTACTGTGCTGAATGTCAACCGTTTTTGACCAAAAACAGCATGACCGACCCCCATGCCCCAACCTCCCTATTCACCCAATCTCGCCCCAATTGACTTTTTTGTTTCTTCAATTAAAAAGGTCCTCTAAGAGAAACGTTTTGCCAATGTGGAAGAAGTGAAACAAAAAATGGCAGCAGCACTAAAGGCATCAAAATCAGTGAGTTCAAAAACTTCTGAGCAGTGGGAAAAAAGTCTCAATAGGTGTATTTCATCAAATGGAGTACTTTGTGACCAAAGTTTAGACATTTAAGAATACATAATTTCTCAAGTTCTTTTTTGGCCCCCCTGTTGTATATCAAAGGTGCATGCCATCAACCTGACTTTTAACTGTTAACCTTGACTTAGTATATTGGAATGTCAAAGGGAACATATCTGTGAGCCCAACGGTTCTATACCTCCCATGCCATGTCAAAAACAACCCAAGCAGCCTATGGCATCACTGCCTTACACACATCAGTCTGATTTGTTTCTTGCCAGCTGCAGATTTTGGACTTGTCAGTCCTCTAACTGGTGAGCCAATTCCATAGATATATATATCCTGTTGGTTCTACTACATGAAGTAAAAAATGAACAGAAGCTCTCTTTATGCCATACATAGCTTAGAACACCAAAGGTGAAGGAATGGAACAGCTTTTGCCCAGTAAATGGGGATGTATTTCAGATTTCACAGGACAGTACTGAAACTGTCCTGGTCAAATACTGATTAAGTCAAATACAGAAGGACAGCAGGACAGATCATTGAGATATTTAGGGTCTTTTTAAAAAACTGATAAATTGAATCTAAACAAAATTACACACTTTTGCTCTGCAAAAGACCCTTTTAAGAGGATGGATGGAAAAAAAGCTATAGACTGGGAGAAAATATTTGCAAACTACTTATCTGATAAAAGACAAGTATCTAGAATATATCAACTCTCAAAACTCAACAGAAATAATCCAATTAAAAATGGCCAAATGACATGAAGAGACACTTTGCTGAAGAGGTCACATGAATGCCAGATTTGCACGTGAAAAGATATTTGACATTAGCCATTTGGGAAAAGCAAATTAAAACTATAATGAAATCACATTTCTATCAGGACAGCTAAAAGGAAAAAACTGATACCAAAAAGAAACCAAACTGCTCGTGCATCAATGGTGTGAATATGAAATGCTACTGTTGTTCTGGAAAATAGTTGCCCTGGAGATCCATTCAAGTTGTACCAATAGTGCACTCCTTTTTATAGTTAAGTAGTATCCCCAAACTAAACTGGTACACTAAAAGGTTCTTTAGAAGTCTAACTTCATGGGTTACTTTCAAAGGACCAAAAGGGTAAATTATCACCTTTAAAACAATTCAATTTTGCAGGACAGAAAATGGTTGATTAACCCTCTAGTGCCAGGTTCTTTCATATATAAGAAGTAGGTCTGAGTATTACAGTCACCTAAATTTGAGTTGATAAAATAATACACTGCACACTTTCTCTGAATTTATTTATTTAGAGATAGAATACAATCATTCAAATCATGGAACACAGTATCAATACAGAATAAGGTTGGGGAATTAAGCTGTATTGTTACACTGCACTTAATAAATATCTTAAAAGAAGCAAACGTAGGTTTTGGGGGGGTAAGATTAAGACACTAATGACACAAGTAACTAAGAGTCTCTAAGGTAGCTGTTATACACTGCTTGATTTTAAGATTATAACAATCTATATATTTTAATTAGATGGCAGCAGATACAAAAGCATTTTAAACATCCTTTGAACTGTGTAGTGTTATAAGCAGGAGTTTATTCTACAGCATTCCCCCTTTCTCATGGCCCCAGTTTACAGGCAAGAGGCAAGCTGGACACCAGCAATCCACATCACATAAATCATCCACCACTACGCAGGTGTAAAATCCATTATGCGCGTATTTTTAATAGAAATTAGTTTTGAATGCCAGAAGGAATGTCAGCTATTTTTGGTAGACTTAGGCCTTCTTAGCTTTGCCACTAATTAGCTACCTGAGCTGTTTAAGTCTGTACTTCAGTTGCTTCTTTTTTAAAATGGTAGGACTGCACTAGATTTTGTGTAAGTACCTACCACCTTTGATTTCAAAGTGATTTTCAACCACTTCCTTCTAATTCATGATTATCCTTTTCAAAACCTTTGTCTAAATTCTTCAGAGTTCCTAACATCTCCATCGAACCCATACTTTATATGTGTTTATGATGACTAAACAAAGCTCACTATGTTGCTATGCAAGGCCATCCCTACTCTGGGAAGGTTAAAACCTAACCGAGTATTCAATTTGAGTTTCCATCACCAATCTGAGTTTCTTTAAGTCTCTGCCTCAATTTCCATCATAACTTACACTGCTGTCCATCAAACACTATCTGTATAAGTTTCCAATCTTTTTATCAAGGGAAAACCTAAAAAGATTTTTCAGACAACTGTCACTTAAGTGACTTGTTTATAAAATTTTTAAGTAGCCATGTTCTTTGCAGTCTCCTGTAGGGCAAGGCATCAAATATTTCAAAAGGCAGCCACTCACTTCCTTTATACTTTCTAAGCTTAAGTTCTAACACAATTTAAAAATCAAATTGTCAAGTAGTCTTCTTTTACTATTATTTTCACAGGTACAGAACAGGATAAACCTCACAATGTCCACTTTTCCTAACTCACCACCATACTCATAAAACCTCTGCGGTTCATTCTAACACGTCTATCAATGCGCTCGACAAGAATATAATGAATAAAATGGCAAGCAGTAAAATCTAATTCATGCCAGAACACTGGAGAAGTTTCATGGGAAGAGCACACGCACACAACTTTACAAAAGTTGGAAATACTGTTAATTTCAAATAAGCAATGATTACATTGGGACTTTCATGCCAGACGGCTGCATCAGTCAAAATCACGGTTTGTAAGAACAAGTGGTGCCACCAGTGTCCAAACATACAGTACGATGCCGATCCAACTAGAAGAGATTTTCACCCAGACAGCTGTCCACTGACTTTTCATCTCATGAGAAGGCTCATACCTGAAATTTAAAGAAAACCAAAATGGGAGGTATGAATTATCAGCCCTCATGCTACCTCGTTACTTCAGAAGTGGTCTTTGTATACAGTTTGTGACAACAGATACACAGCTGCTGACTAATCTGCTGCCTTGCTTTCCACACTAGTTTTAATAACTAATATGAAAGGTAAACATCAGTAATTTTCTTTAAAGGAGTAAAAGACATAGGTATCTAAAAGTTGTTTTAAATACTCAGGTATTTTTGTGTATTTCTAGCTTAGTAGCTATGAAAAAGCAGAGAAATGGAATGTGAGCTCTGCATTAAGTAGATCAAAAGTATATTTGGCATGCCTGGCTGGTGTAGCTCAGTGGATCAAGTGTGGGCTGGGAACCAAAGGGTCCCAGTTCGATTCCCAGTCAGGGCACATGCCTGGGTTGTAGGCCAGGTCCCCATGAGGGCCGTGTGAGAGGCAACCATACATTGCTGTTTCTCTCCCTCTCTTCCCCTCTCTCTAAAAAATAAATAAATAAATAAAATCTTAAAAAAAAAAAAAAAAAGTATATCTGGCATGTTTCCTTAACACTAAAATCAGCCAAATTTGGGATGTATTTCCTTCCCAGTCTTAAATCTGAGACAGAAATGGGGGATAGGGAGTTCCCCCTATGCATTTTGAACAGATTATATTCTTTATAAAGGATAGAATTGGTAACTCTTTTGTGTTATAACATCTTACAGTCTTAACACTTACTACTGAGAACTATGTGGATTCTTACACCTTAATTTGTTGCATTGTAGGAATTCTGAAAACTTTATTTTTCAATAACAAATGCCAGTAAAGGCTGCTCTGAAAGAAATGAGGCAGAGTCATTTTTTAAAAATCTTTTGCTAGTATTTAAAGTCTTATTACAAGTTAAAGGTATTATGCATTAAAAATTATTAAAAACAGAACTGCCCAAAATATACTGTTCACCTTGAATCTCAAAAATCAACTCTTTCATTAATCATTTGAAAATTAGAATTTTGAAAATTAAAATAATATAAATTGCTACCTTCCTCTTATTAGAAAAAAGTGTATGAATAAGTTCTGAAAGTGATTTTAAAAAAAGCATGAATTAACTTTGAAGTGTTCTAAGGATCCATCTACACTAATGTATTCACACTTCAATTTTAAAGCCTTAATGACAAAGTTTGAACAAAACAAGAGGTAGCTTTTACTGTATTTTGTCAGCAATTGGTTACAGTATTTAAAAAATAAGGAAAATAAACTGTTGGATCAACTATCAAAATGTATTTCTCTAAGAAATGTTAGTTTCATGAAAACTCCTATTTTAACTCCTCCAAGATTTGGAAATATTTCAATGTTTACTATTGCAAAAGCATGGAAGTAAAAGCTGCATTTCTCTCACTATCTCACCATTCATTTAGCTATACATTGTAAAATATACTAAAGGATTAAAAAGTATTTTACACTGGAATTAAGAAAAAGCTATCAGAATTTCCACATGCGAAGTTTTCATAAAATACAAGTACCTGTACCAGTTGGTAAGAGTCATCATGATATAAAGGGAAGCCAGGAAAAGCATGAAGTGAAAGAAGGAATAACTGTACGTGACACCATCCCTTTCATTATCTACAGCTCGGTGAGCATCATCTCCATCCTCAAGGGATCCATCACTTCTGGCTCCACCGTCCTCTATTAATGTTGATTCATCACTTGTCAGAGTCAGCTTATTAACCTGACTATTGTTGGAAGTACGGATGCTGAATTGAAAATGGTTTAGAGAGAGAGAAAAAAAGGGCATTAAAAACTGACTTATAAATGAATATCTAGATTTCTTGCTAAAAAATATTCGTAATTGTTCTTACCTTGAATAAAACACACACAATAAAAAGAGGATTAGTCCTATAATTCCTTGAGCATGCCACCACTGGACAGACTGCCCCTCCTTCGGGACAGTTCTCGTTGTATTGTACCCAATTATGCTGAGGAGACTTGGGTTGCAGTTTGTTTCTGTAATGTAAATTAAGGTTAAATTAATCTGTTAGAATAAAATGAAAATTTTATTTTTCAAGGTTTAACTGTTGTCGTTTTTTAAACTCTTTATACCCTTACAACAAATTCAAAAAAGTTTTCTGGAAAAAGGCAGAAGCATAACAAAAAAATACTTTAAGACAACTTATAGTTATATTAATAATGAAACCTTTCAAATTTTATATTGCTAATTTTATAGAAGTGCTTGAATATTATTAAACTCTCTAAAATATAATAAATCTCTAGCCAACTTAGGAATAAAATTCAAGTGTTCTAAACCAAAATGCATTGGCTTATTACTATATATTATGACATACAAATAAAGTTTATCAATCTGTCAAAGTACATTGCTATAAAGGCAAGACAGCTTACATATACCAATTAGAATTAGCAAATGCTTTGTGGAAATAACCAAATAAGTCATAATGACCTGATGCTTAATTCAGTTTAACTCTTCTAAGAAAGAACTGAAGCAGGCTTGGTAAAGTATTCAGTAAAGTTTCCAAAATACATTTTTTTCCCTCACAAAGCCAGATATGTCAATCGCCATCTTATTAATGAAAAATGACTATTATCTTAAAGCCATTCAATAAGGATAATCTCAAAATCAAATTACTAACATTTTTTTTCTAACCACTTACCTAGATGAAATTAACGAATCTAATATAGTAAACCAACAAAAAAACCCATTCTCCCACTAGTGATAAAGTACCTACATTGTTTGTAAATTCAATAAAATGAGACTCAGATAGCATGCTAGAATTATCTTAAAGGAAAAGACCATTTTCTTCCTTTCAAAAAATAGTAATTCTTCAACCAATTTGTTTCAAATGAAGCATACTGGTTTGTTTCCATGAAATGCAGTGTAACTGACCTATAAAGAGATTCATTACAAAGCCCCAATTATTCACTTGCAAGGTAGCCACAGACAGAATAACCAGTAAAACAAAAAAGACCGCCTACAATTCAATCAATAAGCATTTGAACCACTTTTATTTCTCTGAATTTATCATATGCACTGTGTAAATTAGGTATACTACTCATAATTTTCATATAACTTCTTAAAATTGTGTTAGTGAAAGAAACTAAAAAATATATAAACATTCAGCAAACATGGAAATGTCATTTCCTTACTCTTTTCTTCTGGGAATACGACGGCCTTCTGTCACCAGCTGACCCCTCTATCCATTTGCCCTCCCTCTAAGCACACCTGGCCCCTGGTAACCACCAATCTGTTGTCTGTCTTTATGAATTTGTTCTTCTGTTTTTTAAATTCCACAGATGAGTGAAATAATATGGTATTTGTCTTTCTTAATTTTTAAACAGCCTCATTTCACAAAATGACTACCTCTGAAAAAAAAGAAAATTGTGGGACTTATTAAAAAGAAATAAACCCAAGCAAACAAGACGTACCTGGTTCATTGGTCATAGCCGACCATGTCAAATACATCGTGTAGACTGTAATTACTGAAGACTGTAACAAACCAGATCTTGGTTGTGATTCCTACAAACATAAACAATGGAGCTAAATATTCTAACAACCTTCAAGATTTAGGAAAACTTAGAAAAATAGAAGCTTCATACAAACTAATGATATAAAGGGCATACTTGGATTTTGGGCAGTATAGACATTACAGAAGCACCAAGGCAGAGGAGCATGTTGACACTGATGAACGCTTTATTTTCTGAACAACTGGCTGGATGAGTATAGTAAACAAAGAACAGGACGATAGCAACTAAAGACAGCAGATAATTCAGAGCTGTAGCTGATAACAAAGCTGTGAAAGAAATATAATTGGACAATTAGATTTTATCACAAATATTTGAAATTAGGCATAAGCCTTGTTTTACTAAAAATATATTTAAACAACTGACATTGTCAGCATTATGCAGACTACAAAAGCAGGGAAAATATTAATTCTGAACTTCATTACAGAAGAATTTTATAGCCTTTAAACCTAGCTCACTATTATTATGTTTTCAAGTTAGTAACATACTAATTATGATTGCTATTAATAGTAGTAACTATATTACGGAGTTTACAAAACACATTCACATATACTAACCATTATTTTCAAAATACAGAAAAATAAGGGGGGGTATAAGGAGTCTATAAATGGTAGTGGGAAAAAAATACAATAAAGATTAAATCAAAAGAAGAAAAAGAAAAATAACTAGAAAAGGAATATTAAGGTTTTTAAAGATCCGTAGTTGTTTAGATACAAATAAAGGCACTTGAAACAAAATTATTTTCATTGCTAAGCTTCCAAATCAACGCTTTTCCTCAACTAAATTCTGTAAAACTTATTTGTTCTGAAAGAATAGTCATTATTATTGTATTTAATAAGGTAACCTAAATGTCTTCTCTATAAATGTCAACATAAATAATGTGTGTTAGTTTCTGTACTAATGTGTGCTCAATATACATATATTTATGTATATATGCCTCGAGGACATGGGACCCATCCAACAAATATTTAAATGCCTACAACATCCCAGGCCCTGGGGACACAGCAGAGGGCAAAACAAAAATTCTTACATTAGACTTTGCATTGAAGACTGAGGTTATTCTATATAAGTGAATTTTCCAATGACTAAAGCTGACTTCTTTGAATACCAAACTCTCCTTATTTTTAACCACTGAGATCAAATATACTAGTTGTGTGAAAGAAGTATTAAGTTAGAGGATGTGCTGGATTTAGCTTTCACTCTGATATATTTTTTAGTTAAAATTCAGGTTATTTCACATAAAAACCCAGATTTATGGCTTCTTTAAAAAGAGGAGAGAAATAAGGCAATAGGGGTTCACATTTCCAAAGGGCAACCATCGGATGGAAAGGAGCGGTGGCTTTGCTCTTTGGATAGGGCCTTCATACTCTCCAATGCATCAGAATCTCTACTGCTTTCATGATGACTGAATACAAACGTAAAAAACCTGGCTCACTTCCCTCATTTTTGTTACCTGCTGTAAGCACCTGAATTTTCATCTGTTTTACAGGAATCAAGGTCAACGTTATTAATAAAAATCAATTACAATACTATAAGAATTCTTTTAGTGTTACTGATATACACAAACCATAGAAAATTAACCCCGTAAAAATCATGATTTCCCATATTCCATAT
The DNA here is from genome assembly GCA_004026765.1 of Micronycteris hirsuta. Lineage (NCBI taxonomy): Eukaryota > Metazoa > Chordata > Mammalia > Chiroptera > Phyllostomidae > Micronycteris > Micronycteris hirsuta. The sequence goes on along the minus strand of PVJI01002641.1, from coordinate 27,003 downwards.
ATCTACTCTCATCTTCAGAATTCAACTACCCTGAAGATAATATCTGTAAGACAAAAACTGACCTGCATACCAACATCTTGAGTTTCCCTCTTCCATTTTTTCAACCCATGATTCATTCCATGAATGGGCAAAATCAATAAGCAGGACTAGCTGTATGAGGATGAAGCAAAAGGCACCTGCCATACCTACATAAAACCACACTGAAAGAAAAAAAAAAACAGACGAGTGAGTGGTTGGTGCGGTTTTCATTATTTTATTTTCACAATCACAATACGCAAAAGGAAAAATAAAATTTTACATAAATGCTTTGACTTTGCCAACTGGGAGAAAACAAAAAACAAAACAAAACAAAATCAATAAACAAGTAGAGTTACAGTTCCAGGTAATTTTTTCAGTTTCTTTAAAAAAAAAATCAACATCCCACAATAGAAAAAAAAAAGAGAGAAAGAGAGATTTCTCACCAGTTGTAAAAGTTCCTTCTGGAATGAAGAAAGCCCCAATAATAATTGCTATTGCTGCAGCAAATTTAAAGAACCAGAATCTAAAACAATAAGAAATGTAATTTTTTATTAATAAACATTCATTTAATAGTATCATACATAAAATCTTTTAAGAGCATCTCAAAGAATAGCTCCACTTATGTGACTGTTTCATTTTTTTCCTGATGATTTCCTGAAAATGAAAAATGAAGACTACTAGTAAACTGTTTTAGGATAATTTTCAGGAACATATTTTTGTCGTTAATTCACTATAATAAATTGAGAGTATCAGTTCCATTTCATGGACTTATTTTATATAATGAGTGCAATAATATGTGGAAATGTAAGGTACACTATAAAACAGTTTTGTTTTTGTTTTTTTAAACTCACAGTACAAAAGTGATAAGCACCATCATCAGTACAGTAAACAGTCTATAGCTCATCCTTTAAAGCTAGAACAGCCAAGTGAGAAGTCAGTACAGACTTATTTTTCCTTAAGCCAGTGTACTAAATCAAAGCAGACAGATGACCAGAAGAACCGTGCTATTTTATCTCTACTCATGCTGAGCTTAGACCAGTGGGACACTGTCTTGGAAGGAAGATTTTGACAGAAATGAAGATTTGCAGAGCCTCTACCCCAACAGAAAACCTCATGAACCAATTTATAAAGAAAAGGTTTCAAGCAAACCTGCACAAACACCTAACATGCTGTAAGAAAAGGATACCGGTTATTCTACTTCCCACATAAGCACATATTCATTGGTGCCCAGTAAAATAGGAGTGTCACAATACAAACAGTATTTTTGCTTTCATAGCACTACCAACTAAAATGCACACAGCACATAATACTTTGATCTTTAAAAGGGTAACTACAGGAGTTCCAAGGTTATATCCACTAGGGTAGCCTGAGTATTCATCTATAAAAATATTTTTTTCAAAAATGCTTAAAAGAGATTTCTAGAAACAGCTGGACTACAACAGTAGCAATGGAAGATAGTAATACAAAGACTGCAAATGTAAGACTAGAAACGAATTTTTTTATTGCAGCTTTTAGGTAAGAACACTCTGCGATGCCAAGACTAGCTGTGATGATAACAGGAGATCCAGAAATCTTAAGACAGGCATCTGTTTGAGGAACAAACAGATGAACAGTCCCAAACAGTCAAAAAATCCCATTGAGGACTGAACATTTAATGCATGTAAAAAGCTCTGAGTACACAAAAAGACTGATTGACGCAAAGCCTGCGGGGACACAGGGCTGGTGATGGCAGGTGCTGACACACCAACATGTAGCTAGGGAAGGCCCCCCTGAGGTAGAATATGCTGGATGTGGGACTACTCCAGGAGAGCCTGACTGAAAAGCCTGAGAGAGGTGTCTGTCTGGGAAGGGGTATTAGAGTTTCTGAACACACAAGGTTTTCCTGGAGAAATAAGTCCCAGGAGGATCAGGCATTTTTTTCCAACCCATCAATACAACATTAATGAAGAGCCACACAACAGAGCCCATCTTTCCAAGATGTATTCTTTCATCATTAGCTGAAGCCTCGCCCAGTATACATGTACTGGGCTGCTGCTACCCAGAACAATCTCATTGCTTGGAGGCGGGACCTAGTACCAGAGATTGTGCTGGAAAGGCAGCAAAAAGGATGATTTGCACAGTAAGTCACCACTAAACCACTGCTTAAGTCTAGTTCCCAGCTTTCTTTTACTGCTCTGTAGTCCAGAAACATTTCTTTAAAAGCCAGAAAATCAGTAAATGTGAGTAGCATGTTGACTGTGTCACCAGCCACTTCATCTTCATGGTACTGTAAAGTTGAGAAAGCTGCCGTGTTAAATCCAAGAATCCACTCCAGCAGCTCTTCTTCAATATACTTTTCTACCAAAGAAATATACTGATTAAAAACAGTCATGTATGTAAGTTTATTCTCTTCTGTATTCAGACTCCTGGTAGCACTTCTCCATAAAATTTTTTATGTAATAACTGGAACTTGTCATCCATGATAATAATGTCCTCTAAATATCCAACCGCAGCATCAAATTCTGCATCAGAGGTAGAAGATGCATCAAAGGTGAAAGGAAAGCGTGAAGCTCTCTTCCTCTAGGACATCCATGGCCACTGTGGCTGCATCCACCTGCATTATGCGAGTGGGTCCACAGGCCCCACCATGGTTGGGGCCCAGACTTCGTTCTGCTCCAAGAGCCCAAGACATAGGGGAAGCCTTGTCACTGAGGCCACCACCAACTCACCAGAGCCTCAAGGTCCAGCCAGGTCAACCCCCGCACCCTACTTTAGACTCAATAAAAGAAAAGTATAGACTAATTTCCATGATAAATGTAGATGCAAAAATTCTCAACAAAACATTAGCAAAGCAAATTCACAAAATACAATATCCTTTCATGATGAAAACATTCAACAAATTGGGTATAAAAGGAACATATCTGAACATAATAAAGGCCATGTACACAAAACCCACCGCCAATATCAAACTCAATTGTGAAAGTACAAAAGCTTTTCCTCCACAATCAGGAACAAAACAAGGGTTCCCACTCTCACCACTCTTATTCAATATACTATTAGGCGTTCTGACAACAGCAATTAGGTAAAACAAAGAAATGAAAGGCAGCCAAACTGGAAAGGAAAAAAGTAAAATTGTTGTTATCTGCAAATGATATGATTTTTGTATATAGAAAATCCTAAAAACTCAACCAAAAAACTGACTAATTTGTTAATTAGTCAACAAATTCAGTAAAGATATAGGATATAAAGTAACTTTAGAGAAATCAGTTTAATTTCTATACACTAACAACAAAATATCTGAAAAAGGAAATTTAAAAAATAATCTCTATTCACAATAGCATCTGAACGAATAAAATACTTAGGAATAAATTCAGCCAAGGGAATGAAAGATCTATACAATGAAAACTACAAGACTATGATGAAAGAAACTGAAGACACAAAAAATCAGAAAAACATCTGGTGTTCATGGATTTGAAGACTTAATATTGTTAAAATGTCCATACTATCTGAAATTATCTCTAGATATGATGCAATCCCCGGAAATAGAAAAAACAGTCCTAAAATAATTATAAAACCATAAGACTCCAAATAGCTAAAGCAATCATGAAAAGGAAGAACAAACCTGGAGGTATCACACTGACTGACTCCAAACTATACTACAAAGCTACAGCAATTAAAACATGATACTTGTGTAAAAACATACACATAGACCAATGGAACAGAACAGAGAGTGTAGAACTATACCCTTATATGTATGATCTTTGCAACAGACAATCATGGGAAAACTGGATAGTCACACACAGAAAAATGAAACTGGAGTCCTATCTTAACTGCTCACAAAAATCATCTAGAAATGAGTAATGACTTAAACATAAGAACAAACACTACAAAAGACTACTAGGAAGATACTGATACTAAAAAGAAGAAAACAGGGAAGAAGCTCCTGGACATTAATCTTGGCAGTGAGTCTTTGGAGAAGACACCAACAGCACAGCAACAAAAGTAAAATCCAACAAGCGGGAGTACATTAAACACAGGCTTTGGCACCGCAAAAGAAACAACAAAGTGAAAAGGCAACCTACAGAACAGGAGAGAAGAACCGCAAATCATACACTGGATAAAGTGTGAATATGCAATATACATAAAGGATTCATACAACTCAATAAACAAACAATCCAACTAAAGAATGGAGAGAAACTTTTTTCCAAAGAAGAAATACAAATGGCCAATAGATATATGAAAAGATGTTCAATATCACTCATCATCAGGGAAGGTGATTCAAAACCATTTTAAGATCACCTCACATTTGTTAGAATGGCCATCATCAAGACAAGAAATAGTAAGAAATAGCAAGTGTTGGCTAGAGTGTGATAAAAAGGGAACCGAGTGCACTTCTGGTTGTAGTGTAGTCCAGCCATGATGGCACGGAGTATGAAGGCCCCTCGAAAAATTAAAAACAGAACTGTCATATGATATCTGCACTCCCATGTTTACTGCAGTATTATTTATAATAGGGAAGATATAAAAACAATCTAAGTGACTGTCAAAGGATGACTGTAATATATACACAAAAGAGCATATACAGCCATGAGAAAGAAGGAAGTCCTGCCATTTGCAACAACATGGATGGACCCTTGAGGGCATTATGCTAAGTAAGATAAGCCAGACAGAAAAAAAACAGATACTGTATATCACTAATATAGAATCTAAAAAAGATGAACTCGTGAAACAAAAGAATAGAATGGTAGTTAGCAGGGTCTGGGGGGTGGGGGAATTGGGAGATGTTTTTTAAGGGTACAAACTTGTAACCAGTAAGTGAATAAGTTCTGGAGATCTAATGCACACAATAGTGATTATAAGCAACAACACTGTGTTAGACTTCAAAGTTGTTAAAAGACTGGGTCTTAATTGTCTTCATCACATACACACACAAAAATTATGACATGAGATAATAGAGGTGTTATTTAGCACTATATTTAATATAGTGCAATGTATAAACATATAAAATCAATACTTTGTACCTCTTCAACCTATGCAATGCCACATATTAATTATATCTTACCTTTTAAAAAAGCACATGTAACAAAGATGGTTGTAGGAGTGCTTGTGTGCATGAATGGTTGAGCCTAGCATTCTGTAATGCATTTTGAGAGATGTTTAAAACACACTGAAGCTCTGGCCGGGTGGCTCTGCTGTTTGGAGCAACATCCCATACACCAAAAGGTTGTGGGTTTGATCCCCGGGCAGGGTGTGTACAGGAAGCAACCAACCAATGCTTCGCTAATATCGATGCTCTCTCTCTCTCTCTAAATCAATAAATATATCCTCAAGTGAGGATTAAAAAAAATAAAAACATTTAATAAAGATGATTATAAAAGTCCTAAAAAAAATAAAGTAAAACCAATGACCAAGGACGAAATAAAATAAAACCTGTCAGCACATTTTTTATAACTATTTATATTTCACTGGTTCATTCTTCCTGACTTTGGTAGCATATGTTAATAAATACAAAATAGCAAATACTCGATTTTTTTTTAATTTATGGGGGGAAAGAGATAAAATATAACATTTTCAAACAGAGTATTAGAAATGGTGCTCTATATTAATGGAGATTAATAAAAGGGCCCAGCCAACCAAACATTTAGAAAAGTAATTAATCATCCTGTTTATTTTCATTTTGGCTGAACTGTATGTCTAAGAAACTAAGTTTTGTTTTACGTAGTTAGACTGGTCTACAAAAAGCTAAGAAGAGGAATAAGCTCCTCATTACTGGTCACGGATGTGGCAGATCCCTGTTTTAGGATGAAAATATAAAACATTAAGTATCAGAGATTATACCAGTAAATGACTCATGGCTTATATTTAACATTTAAATTTCCAAAGTCTGACATTCTTGAGTAGGGAATGTCTATAAGAGGACTTTCTTACCTTATCATCCGTGAACAACAAAATAATTCTACATATTGTGTAACCTTTTTTTCCTTTAATGCTTATTTAGAAAGATCAAAATTACTGAGAAGAGGCTACCCAGAATTTTATATTGAAGTTTACAGTCATGCACCACATAACATTTTGGTCAACAACAGAACAACTGCCTATAGGACAGTGGTCCCCTAAGATCATAATGGAGCCGAAAAACAGCCATCGCCTAGTAACAGCAGCTGACATAGTGTCGTAGAGTGTTTTGGGGATGCTGGTGTAAATAAACACAGTACATAAACTAGATAATGCTGGTAAAGAACTGTTAGTGGTTTATGTATTCACTGTATTTTTAAAAATTTACTTTTCAACTAGAGTTGACATACAATATTATATTAGTTTCAGGGTATGCTATGCTTATTATTAATATTTTAGAGTGTACTCCTCTCTACTTAATTTAAAAAGTTTCCTGTAAAATAGTATGTTGTGTTATACCGGCAGCAGCCTCGTCTATCTCGTGTTTACTGCATCTTTTGATTGCATCATCTCTTGCTTTTTCATTTGCTCCCATGTTGCTTTACATGCCCAGTGGAACCTGAGTGTGCAGTGTTCATAAAGTCTGTCTACGGTGCTGTCTTAGGCCTTCACATTCACTCAGCACTCACTCCCTGACTCGTGTGGAACAACTTCCAGTTCTGCAAGCTAAGCTCCATTAATAGTAAGTGCCCTCTCCAGGTATACCAGTTTTTATCTTTTATACCGTATTTTTACTGTATTGTTTCAATGTTTAGATATATTTACATGCTCAAATACTTAACACTGTGTTGCAACTGCTTACAGTATTCAGTACAACAACATGCTGTGCAGGTTTGTAGCCTAGGAGAAACAGGCTACTTCATATAGCCTAATTGTGCAGCGGGCTATACCATCTAGGTTTGTGTAAGTACACTCTGTGATGTCTGCACAATGACAAATTCGTCTAACAATACATTTCTCAGACTGTATCCCCACCACCAAGCAGCATGACTGTATTTAAACACTTACCCATTGTGCACTGCGGCTCTAGGATCGCTGCTGCTCTTCACTTTGATCATTAACAGAGAGAGGAGAAGATAGAACATAGCCAAGCCAAAGCACAAACGGTACACAGCTTTGTAGCCAACCAGGATATTACAAGGGACGACACCTTTCTCATTCTCACAAAATCCAGGAATCTAAAGTAACAAAAGAGTTTGTAAACTAGAATTTTTTTAAGTAAAAATAAAAAATTCTATAACCAAGTATTGTAAGATTTAGAAAATTAAAATTCGCTTTTTAGTTTTTGCTGAATATGTAATCGAGATAAGTCTGGAACATTTTCATAAATAGAATTTCAATTCTTTTTTCACTTTACATGAGCATATGATAAAACTACAAATGCAAATCCTAAAGAAAATACTTATTTTGACTTACAGACTAATTCTAAATTTTTTTAAATTTGTATTTTACTGTGATATGCTAATTACCTAGATAAGCAAAGAGGAGAATACAATCAATAAAAGTTTAAAGAATTACAGAGTAACTAAGTCAGTTTTTGAACCCCAATGAGGACAATGATAGCTTTTCAAAACCAATGCTACTTAAATTCATAGAGTTTTAGGACCTTACTCTACAAGTGTTATTTCTGATCATGAAATTTGTACTAACATAATCACTGGGAGTGATTTTATATTTTTACTTAGAATCTTGAAAAAGACTGATGATCATTTCAGAAAGTCACACTGGAATCAGAATACAAAAATATTTTTAAGTGAAATGAATGGGAGTAGGTCTCAGAGCTATATATACTATTTATATGTATGAGAACTAAAATTATATTACGCTAAGAAGGCGCTATTTCCTCTTGCTAGTTTCTAAAGAGTCAATAAGCCCTTTCTTGGTCTCATGTAAATCCTACCTTTCTGACCCAGTTTAAACCTTATGGAAATATGTACTTACCCACAATCACTTGGCAACATGTATTCACTAGCACCTTTGATTATCCCACTCCCTTAGGGCAGCACAACACCTGGCAAATTTCCATCATTAAGTTAATTCGGCCATCTATAATAGTCAGGTTAAGCTGGTACATTAACCACAAAATAACAACTTAAAACACAAGGTTGTATTTCTTGCTCATGTACGTTTACATAATTGGTCCTGAGTAGTCAACTCAGGAATCCAGGCTGAAGAAACCACCATCTCCAATGATGTACAGGTTGCAATGGAAAAGAAAGGAGATCTGCATCAGCAAGTAGAGGCTGAAGTGTATCCCATGCACTCACAACTCACTGACCAGTACTAGGGACACGACCCAACATGTCGTAAGCACTCTAGGAAATACAAATCTTTGATGACCCTCAGAAAGCAGAGAGGTGGAAATATTTGGAGGTAAGAACTAACATCCACCAACTAAATTCTTAAAACCATGGTCAACTGGATCCATGACAAAACCCCATCGACATCTCTTGGTATGTTTTATCCTTATACCCAGGACTTGAATAACATTAACTGACCATCATAACAATAAAATTTTCCAAACTTTCACCATTTCTCCTCACCCCAAAGCCAACCCCAAGCAGACAACTCTCTGCTTCAAAATGGAGGTTCTCTGACAAATACGCTCAACCTCAAATTTTCTATTATCATTCACCCTGCCTTGGAAGACAACTAACTTCTACATCCCCTCTCTTAATCACCTCCTCCTCCCTCTCCCGCTCACTCTTATACACAGATGAGATCAATTATCTTTGACTATTCTCAAAATACATCTCCCCATTCTCAAAAATTCTTTCCTTAACTCAGTTTCCTGCTAAGACCACCATCTTATTGAAACTCCCCAAATCGGCGGTTTATATCCACTGGATGCATTTCCTCATGGCCAGCTGACTCCCCTCCCCTGCCCCTCCTAGCCCCAGCACTCTAAAGAAACTGCTTTTTCAAGACACTAGTCAGGTACCGATTGCCCAACACTCTCTTTCTAAGGTCTGCACAATAGCACATTCTCTTGATTCTCTTTTCACTGTTCCTTCAGAAAAGGGGTGTCAAACTCATTTTCACTGGAGGCCACATCAGCCTCGCAATTGCCTTCAAAGGGCTGAATATAATTTTAGGACTGTGTAAATGTAACTACTCCTTCACTAGGGGCAAGGAGCTTAGCAGCACCAGGTAGAAATAAGGTGCCGGGCCTGATAAAACAAGGTGGAGGGCTGAAGTCCATGGGCCTTGTGTTTGCCAGCCGTGCTTTAGAAGTTTCCTTTATCCCTACCAGCCCCCTTTCTTTTTTAAGTTACACACCCATGTTTTCTACTTCCTGCTGGATATTCTCTCTCTCACACACATATACACAGAGTCTCTCTCTCTCACATGTAGTTCAGTACCCCCAAGTCAACATATTATAAACTATAGTAATTTGTATTTCTCATCTCTTTTTCAACCTGACTCCCTGAAAAAGTTTTTAAAATAAAAGACCCTTTCTTACTCTCCTCCCCGGCCCCCCGCCGGATTAACAGCAGCAGTTTTCTCCCAGTTGTCTAAAACCAGAACCTGGTTATTATCTATAATCCTACCACTGCCAATATTTAAGCCCAGATTCAGTTATTTCTATAATCAAAGTCTATTTCAGGCCTTCTATACATTTATTATATCACTGCAACAGCCTCCATCCATAACTGCTTGACCTCTATCCTAATTAACAGATCAATCTTCCTAAAGCATACACTCTCTGCTCAAAAAAGTTTTTCATCCTCATTTGGCTTCTGATTTTTCAATGTCTGAATACGAAAGTTCTACTCATTCCTAGAATGTCCCTTTTTCCATGAGACCCACTGAGACTGACATTTACTTGACTAGAATTACACATTACCACAGCATATTTTTTGTACCACAATCACAGAATTTAACAAGCTTATACTGTCTGTCTTTCCTAAAAGATGAAATACTAAAATTGGGAATACATATTATCACACTTGTATACTATTGTTTCCAATATACAAAAACCAGTTTCATGCATATACACAGTATAGGTTCAGTTAACCAATCAAGAAAAAGACTCACCTTATTCAGCTGTTCTTCCATTCCTGGTATTAACATTACACAGGCTACACACACTCCAACAAGCAAGAAAAGTGCATAGATCAGCCTTGTTACAGTGGAGTTGTTTCCACTAGGGCAGCATCGGCACAGCAAACATGGGGCACTACCACACAAACATGGTATCTGAGGAGAGAACATTAAAAATCAGTACAGTTTAAAATAACACAGTGAAAATTTACATTCTGTCCATTCGTAAAAGAAAAAGAACTGAAGTTAAAGTAATTACCAAAGGGTGAAAGGTATTTGGCTCACATGCATTATCTGTAAATTATAAAACTTAGTAATTTGGGGGTGAAGATGGAGCAAAGTGAAACATAAAAGTTCTTGCAAGAAAAGTAAATAAAAATCAGTTAAAACAAAAAAGGAAAAAAATCACCAGCAGCAATCAATGTTTGGGGCAGCGGGGGGGAGAATGAAATACTCATATTTACAAGCTAGCTAACTTTCTCTAACAGAACTGCACAGGCCAAGATAGAGTAACAGCGACTAGACTTACCCTACTGCCTTAATCAATGGGGAAAAAATAAATGAAACAACGTTTTTCAGATAATTAACAACAGGCAATGCAGGATAGTAATTTCTAAGAGGAAACAATATGAGAGCTATGACTGGCCCAAATTCCTGCCTGGGGAGAGTTTCTAGAGCAGAGAGTGTGATCCAGGCTGAGACCGGCAGTCTATCTGAATTGAGAGTTCAAGGAAGTGAAGTGGGTAGAATTCTAAAGAGAAGAAAACTACACAAAATAAGCTCTGGAGATCTACAAAGGCTTCGACTTGTCTTTAGGAGAACACTAACTGGTGCATACATTTGAATAAATGACCAGGGGGAAACAGGTAGGTAGAAGGAGTTGGTATTCCCACCAGCCAGAATGAAAAATCCTTATAATCCATGAGGCACTGAGTAGAGTTATAAGGGTATTACTCAGTACTAGGGAAAAAACCAGCCATAAGACTAAAGGTCACTCCAGTCTCACTAAAGCAAACACCAAAGATCAAATACCCTTCAAGTAACTCACTTATGTCTAAGAACAAAGCCCAAGAGTATTTTTTAAAAATAAAAGTATATCTACAACCACCAAGGTAAAATTTGAAACTCTGTCAAATACCAGTTGATTATACTTACATGGGTCTATTTCTGGGCTCTCTATTCTGTTCCACTGATCTATCCATCCACTCTTTTACCAATACAACACTGTCTTGATTACTAGTATGGCATTATACTAATTCATGTAGTCAGGTAGTGTCAATTCTCCAACTTTATTCTTCAATACTGAGTTGGCTATTCTGAGTATTTTGTATGTCCATATAAACTTTAGAATCAGTTTTTCAATATCCACACAGTAATTTCCTGGGATTTTGATTAGCATTGCATTGAACCTATAGATCATATTTGAGAAACTGACATCTTAACAATAGTCTTACTAATCTGCGAACATGGAATATCTGTCCCTTTAGACTTTGCTCATCTGTTTTGTAGTTTTCCTTATATTGATCTTGTACGTACTTTGTTAGATTTGTACTTAGTGTATTTCAGCTTTTGGATACTATTATAAATTGTATTGTTTTTAATTTCAAGTTCCACTTTTTAATTGCTGGCATATAGAAAAGTGATTTACTTTTATATATTAACCTTGAATTCTGCAACCTTGCTCTAACTGCTTAGTAGATCCAGTTTTTATATTTGATTCTTTTGGATTTTCTACATAGATGGTAACTATCATCATCTATGAATCTATATACCTTTTATTTCCTTTTCTTGTCTTGTTGCACTGGCTAAAACTTCCAGGACAATGTTGGAGATAAATAGTGACAGGAAACATTCTTACCTTGTACCTGACTTCAGTGAGAAAGCTTTGAGTTTCTCACCATTAATTATGTTAGCTGCAGATGTTTTGCTGATATTTTTTATCAAGTTCAAGAAGTTCCCTCTATTCCTAGTTTATGGGGAGTTTTTCTCATGAACAAGTATTGAATTTTGTCAAATGTGACTTCTGCATCTACCAATATGATCATGTGATTTTTAAAAGCTTGCTGATGTGAGGAATTACATCAACTGACTTTCAATTGTTAAACCAGCCTCCCATACCTATATTTATAGCAACTTTATTCATAATTGCCTAAACTTGAAAGTAATTGAGATGTCCTTTAGTAGTAGAATAGACAAATGAAATGTATATCCAGACAATGGAATATTAATCAGTGCTTTAAGAAAAAAGGGCACACTATCTGCAAAGGCTACACACTATATGAATGTGACTGTATGACATTCTGGAAAAGGCAAAACCGTGAAGACAGTAAAAAGATCAGGGATTGAAACTGAGTGGAGGGATGAATGGGCATGGCAAGGAAAATTTTTAGAGCAGTGACTCTATTGCGTATGCTCCTATAGTGGTAGATACATGTCATTATATATTTTCCCAAACCCACAGAATGTCCAATACCTAAAGTTCAATCGATGTAAACTACAGATTTTGGATGATTATGATGTCAGTCTAAGTTCATTATTTGTAACAAATGTACCCCCTAGTGGATAATGTTGATAATCAGGGAGGCTATGCAAGTGTGGGGACATGTGAAGGGGAATCCATGCCTCTCACCGTGAGAAATGTAGCCCTAACGTTTCATGTCTAAGAGAAAACTCCAGTGGAACGTGGGACGGCAAGCAGGCCCCATGTGTGTGACAGCAGGATTTCCTGTGGGGAATCAGGATAGCCTATTTCTTAGAGTTACAGCTTGTTCCTGCTAAAATCTCTCTCCCTGGATCAAAAGAACTTATGCTAATACATGCCTAGCTTCCTTAGACCCTTGTTGCTAAGTGCTGCTAATCCTTTGGAGTTCAGCCCAAGCCTGTGGTGTTTCTATTTGCATACCTCTCCTTTGAAGTGCCTTCCTGGCTGGCTACCGCCTACTCAAATCTACAATCTACGCATAGTTAATGAAGACCATTCTGATGTAACGTGCCCAAGAACAACACATTACAATAAAAGCCTGTCAGGGCTACACTAGGGGCCTCTCTCGATGATTAGAGAGGGGCCGCGTGGTCCCAGATTTTCTAGTCCAGTATACTCCATGTGAATTTATCTACATGCCTGCCATAGCATACCGATTTCTGCCAGACAAGATCCACGACAGACAAGGAATATATGGAAAACATAATAGATCCTTAATGATAAAAATTAGAAAAATGGAAGAAATCAAAGCCCTAAATAAAAGGCACAATAAACTGGACTCACTGATTAGAAACATCAATACTGTTAAGGTGTCAATTCTTTCTGAACTGATACACAGATTCAACCCAATTTCTATCACAATCCCAGTAGGAATTTGGTAAAAATAAATCAGTTGCTTCTAAAATTTATACAGAAAACCAAAGAAACTATAATACCCAAAGAATCTTAAAAAAGAATGAAGTTGTAATCAACCTACTGTCTGATTTCAAGGCTAATTTTAAAGCTACTTTTAATAAAAAGAGGGTTTGGTTGAGCAAAGAATGGACACATTCATAAACAAAACAGAGTTCAGAAATATACTTACACAAATATGGTAAAGGGATTTTTGGTAAGTGTCAAAGCAAATCACTGTAGAAAGGATAAAGTTTTTGACATAGAGTGCTGAAATAGCTGGATATCCGTTTTTTAAATAGAAAAGTACCTTAAGCCACAAGCAAACCGTATGTCAAAATTAACTTAAGATATATACAGTATGAAAAGTGTGACTGAAAAAAGAAAACTGATATATTGGGTTTCATCAATTTTAAGAACTTTCCTTTAAAAGACAGCATTAAGAAAATGAAAAGATAAGCCACAGACTTAAAGATAATATTTGCAAATCAAGTACCTGAAAATTTATTGGTATCCATAATATATAAGGAATATATAAGGAAACACTTCCTTAGATAAAGAAATTAAACTGTATTTTCAAAATAAAACTGTTTTCCAGAGGGGAAAAAAGTAATAAATGATTTAAAGTCAGATATATTTGGTAAATTATTTCAAAGATAAAAATACTCTTCAGTTACCCAGGCAGAAGAAACAGTCAAATGCACATGTGAGATGTTTGGCAGGGATGGATACGGGGTAATATTCAGACAGAACACAATCCACACAAATTACTACAAAGCTAAAGGAAATGAGTGTAGACTTGACTCTTGAACTACATGGGTCTGATCTATGAAGGCCTACTTATTAGATTCCCCCTCCCCCAGTGAATACCTTACACTGTTTTCAATCTGTAGGGTGTGACGGGCTGATGTGTATCACCTTATACATGGAACGTGAGTATCCGTGGATTCTGGTATCCACAGGGGTCCTGAAATCAAACCCCTTCAAATACCCAGGATAGTTAAGTTTGGGGGAGTCAAAACTCATACTTACATTTTCTGCTACATGGGGATCAGTGCCCCTAACAGTCCCCCCTTGTTCAGAGGTCAACTGTACCATTACATAAGTCCATAATATCTCTCAAGAATGTAACAGCCATTTTTAAATACAAAAGTATTGAGGGATTTCAGCATCCATGAATCCTTTTTGAAAAATGTATTAGGCAACATTTGGTTAATTAGGAGATGACATTGAGATTTTTAAAATTTTGGTGGATACCATGGTAAAAAGTATGCTTTCAGCTTTGAATCCACTTAAGTGAAGGCTTATTAAAAAGAACGCTGAGCCCCAGTCAACGTTTCCAGAAAGTTTCCCAGTGTGCTGATGCGACAGGGTCTAGGAACACACGTTAACAATGACGATTTTAGTTCAACTGAGGCGATTATGGTTGTAACACATAATGGCCACATATAAAAAATAATACAAAGGGATTCTGGTTAAAGATGGCAGACTGACTACATGAATTTACTCATGTTTCCTTTAGAAACACTAGTAAAATGAAAAGGAGATTTTTAAAAGAAGAAATAAAATTAAAAGGTGAAAAGCACAGGATTTTAAATATGAAAGAGTATAATAACTGACTTAACAGGACAAGAAAGTTGAATCATAAGCCATCAAAGGAAACGTTAAGAGGCAACAAAATTTAGACCAGAATCTCCAAGTATATCAGGAACTAGTGTGGTACCAGATATCAGTATCTCCATATGTGAGGCTGAAAAGAGAACTGGCAGAAAGTCTTTTAGCAGTTTAAAACCCCAGATTTCATTCCATCCCCCCCCCCGCCCCCGAGCCAAATAAAGAGGATAAAGCAGAATTGTCAATATTGACAATTTGGGAATTGAATTATTTGTTGTTGGGGGCTGTCCTGTGCGTCATAAAAAGTCTGGCAGAATCCCTGGCCTCTACCACCCACTAGATACTAGCACTGCTTACCTCAAGTTATGACAATGAAAAACGTATGCAGACATTTCCAAATGTGCCTGAAGGGAGTAAAACCATGCCCAGATGAGAACCACTGCTATAAAAAACACTGCCTTAAAAAATCTTTGTTTAAGAAACTCTCCTAATGAAGAAATGTTTACTTACCATTCAGAAATTCCTTTACATTGTTTGTTAAATTCAGGAAAAAGTAGATTTAATGTTTTGTTTAAAAATGTATGTTGCCATGACCAATGTGGCTCAGTTGGGTGGCATCATCCCAAAAAGCGAAAGGTCAGCAGTTCGACTCTGGGTCAGGGCACCCGCCTGGGTTGTGGGGTAGCGGGCCTGGTCCCAGGCTGGGGCACATGTGAGGGGCAACCAATCATTCTCTCTCACACACTGATGTTTCTCTTCTCTTTCTCCCTCCCCTCCCCTCCCTAAAAATAAATAAAATCTTTAAAAATACCTATTTAGCATGCTTTAGCATAAGTGTTTAGCATATTTAACAATTCCCCAATGAGTATTTTTTGTCTATTGATTCATCCATTTGCATATATGCATTGAAACAGAAGAAATGTTACTGGTGGTGGGATTTTTGGTGACACTTTAACTGCATACTCTGCATTGCTTGACTAACTGTAGCAACTATGAATCACTTAAAACAAGACATTGTACTAAAAAATAAAACTCTAGCACAGGCTGGCACAAAATAGACACTCAATAACCACTAGCTCTTTCTTATTAACTACCTAACTACATTAAATGTCTTGGACAAAAAATGATAGTTACTGTATACAAGGTGTAGTCATCCAAAAAAATCAATTCTTGTCACTCACCACTTTGTTGAGACTGGGGTGGGGAAATTTGCTGGTAATGTAGTTAGTTACAGGATTAGGTAGGAGGTCCAAACATGTCTGACGGTGTAAAGTAATCACCAGAGAGTCATGCATGAACAAAGGATTATGAGTTATCTAATTCTCAGGTGCCTTAACAGCAGTAAGTAAATAAAATGCAACATAACACTCCAATCTCTACACAGTATTGCATGTAATTTTTCTCTATTATACTTTTTCCATAGTTTAGACATTCTCTACAGTTGCTTGATTAATTAGAAATACTTTTACAAAGATAAGCCCAAAGGAACTTGAGCAGAGGAAGAATGAATGAGGTTTATTTAATTCCGACTTAACTGATCCAATTTAATGATGTAAACACTTTTGCAAAATTGAATAAATTTTAAATTTTGCAAAACCTCTGAGTAAATGAGCATACTGACTGTTAAGACTGTGGAAGAAATGGATTTGCATATTACAAGGCAAATTCCCCTTCAGTTGCTGTGGAACAGCACTGCAAACGAACCATCAGGAATAAAGAGACAAAGGCATCAGGAAGGAAGGGGAGAAAGATGATCTGGACTGCATATTATAGAATCAATTCCTAGACTGACCACAAAAATCTAGAACCATGAATAACCTTGGCCAACTAGGCTATCTGCCAAGAGATCTAATTATTAGAAGATAAGAAAACTGCCTAGTTGGTACTACCTTTCCAACGTGCCTTGGAAAGGCAGTGTTAATTCTATTACAATTTTGTAGTCAATAAAGGTGGAGAACTAAATTTTAAAAACATATAGGAATATCATTTTCCCCACATTATCCACTAAAGTGTTTATCTTTGATTTAAAGCACATACATATTTTGAAAACAATCTCAAGAATTTTTTTTAACCGCAATTGTCCTTGAAGTAAAAAAAGTTTGCGTGTCACTGATCTGGAGATGAGAACAAAATGGAAAACATGTATCCCTCCTTTTAAATCTTTCCTATATACAAAGAACATGCCCACTTGATAACTGGACAAAACCTGACTTTATGAATCAAATGACATGACATCCCTCCCCGGTAAAAACAATCTTATAATCATTTATTATTTTGTAATACATTTTATTATATTTACATAAATATGTCTCTTTTGCATAAAACTGTCAATAGGCACAAGCAGATTCTCCTGTTTCTTTAGATAAAAAGACGCCAAGTTTCCCTGCCCAAAAATGAGAATGACCTGATTGGAGCAACAATCTCCACTCATTATCTTATTAAATTTAACATTTATAATTCAAGCCATATCAAGAACTTTTTTGGGAGAAAAAAGGCTAAGTACATAAAATAATCAAAATGCTGGCTAAAGTATATAATGAAGTCATTTGGGAAGTCAGACAAGCAATTGTTAGAAGTGGGATTTAGAATTCATGAATTAGAGAAATATGATTTGAATCCTAATATCTCGACCAAAATTACAACTATCTTTATTAACTGTAATGTCAATGTTTTGTCTACTTTTATTTAGCAGAATGTGGTTATTTTAAATAATTTGTACCACTTCAATCAAGAAATCTTGCTACTAAAATGAAAAATGGTTTCATTCTAACACTGTCTAATCAAAATGCAAAGTAGACATAATTAAACATGAAATTTCAGATTACATAAGAATGCTTTATGTCTAAAGATACAAAATTTTGCTCCAGCAGGTGTGGCTCAGTTGGTTGGGCATTCTCCCAGAACCCAAAGGTCACAGGTTCGATTTTCCGATGAGGGCACAAGTCTGGGTTTGCAGGTTCGGTCACCTGCGGCCCATACAGAAGGCAACCAATAGTTTGTTTCTCTCTCAGATGTATGTTTCTCGTCCTCTCTTTCTCCCGCCCTTCCCTCCTCTCTAAAATAATATATATATATATATTTTTTAAAGGCACAAAATATTTACTACTGCAGAACTGACCAGCTTTTCCAGATATGCGGTCGCAGAATAGGATTAGTTATTTCAAAACGATATTACTACATATTACTACAGCAATATTACTGCCGGGCTGTCCCAAATAACGGGCACTTAATTGGAGTCTGAGCGATAGAACAAAGAGGCCGACAGGTCTCCAGGGATGACAGTGCTGCAGTCTGAGGTCGCGGGAAGAGATGACGAGAACTGATGGAGTATTCCACAGAAGGAAAGGCCTAAGACTTCCGTAGAGATGGCCTACGCAGACATGAACAAACAACAAAAGGGGGCCCGGAAGAATGGGGAGCACCTTTCAAGAAAGACGGGTGGGGCGGGAGATTACCAGCTCTCCTCTTCACTTCTCCCATCGGAGTCACCTTCCCATCTCTACTGCTCCCCACAGCTACCGAGTCAGCGCTTAGCAAGAATTAGAGCCCCCAGGCTAAGTCGGAGCGACGGTGGGAGATAAAAAATGGGGACAGAAGGCACTCCCATTTGGGTGGGGTGCCACGTTCCCGTCGGTCCTCACCCAGCCCAATCAAACCCCTTTCTCTTCCGCCTCCCACGTTAGCACCCCAAAGGCTGCCCCAAACCACCTTACCCAGCTCGCCACGGAGCACAGTCCCAAGACGCTCCCCATCTCCAAAACGTTGCAGAAACAGCAAACGCCAACAAAATGGAGACAGCGCTTCTCTTGCCTTTTCCAGGTTATTTACGATCTACGAGCCACTTCCGGCGCAGAGCTTACCCCGCCCCTCATCTTACGTCACGTCCTCTGCGGCCTGGGTAGGGTGGAATGGGGAAAAGCGACGCGCTGAGATTGCGCATGCGCGTCCTTGAAGCCCCGGGCAATCTTCTTCGAGTGCAGTCTACTAATGCCAGGGGTCCAAAACGTCTGATTAATGAAGGGCTGACCGTAGTTTGCCAGATTAAGAAGACAACGTGAGAAAAACTCACGTTTAGTTACTTTTTATTTGAATTTGAGTATTAGTAGAGGGTAGAGCTGAGTTTGAGTTTGCTGTTTTGCCCTCCAAGGTTAGAGAAACCTGTCTTTCGGCTTTGGGAGGGATTGCTTTCTTTTTCTCGACGTTCATCCCTCCTGTCTCCACTTATTTCTCGTTTTTCCACCTTTGCCTCTTTTTTCCCCCCACTTACCTTTTCTGTTTATTCCCGCAGCCCACTGCCTGGGACAAGTTTTATTGTAATATTTCTCTTCATTCGAATATCACTTCTGTAGGCTGTTGACACTCATTTTAACTTCTTGTCTTACTAAGATGTTAAAAGAAGTTGCGCATTCAGTAATTTTAAATTACTAAAATAAGGAGACATACTGATTGTGAAAACTCAAACATATTGATTTCACTGAGGACACATTTGGAACCCGTGTTATATGATAATGGACATCTCCAGGGACTTGTCTTCATTTGAAGTTTTAGTTCTCATTTTTATAGTGATTGCTCCCAGAAGATATTCTAGGAGAAGAGTTTCACATACAGTAATAACTTACGTTAACTTTAAATAGTCGTTGTCATAACTAATAATATGAAAGCGTCTTATAAAATCTATAAAAGTTGGATGGGTGAAAGTGAGGGTCTGTGGCCATTACCTCTCAGATAAAAGGAAGGAATAAGATTAGGTAAAAGGTAATGGGTTTAGTTTGGACATACTGAATTTGACGGCTCTGAAATGTTACCCTTTAGCACTTGAAAATGCAAGTTTAAAAAAGAAAAGGAAAAAAAGAATTAATGAGTTACAAAATTTAAAGTAATTTTTCATTGCAGTTAAAATTGAAGACTTGGATTGAAGAAGGTAACCAAAGAGAAATACAGAGTTTAAGAGGCCTTACTATGGAACCAAAGAAATAAATAACACTGGAAGAATTATAAGGTGGGGAGAAGCTATTGACTTAGTTTTCACCTTCTCTGTTCTGTCAATATCATCTCCACACACTCCTACCAATTTCTGCATTTTAAGTTCTACTTTCAGTATAAGTTGTGCAAATATCTTCAGTAAAATAGTTGATTCCTCAGAATCTTAATATCCTCATTAATAGTATATCAGCCCTAAGGAGCTGTGAGGGCTAAGTAATTTCATGTAGTCTTCTAAGTCTTAACACCATGTGCAGCATATTATAGGCAATACAAGCTAGTCTCCTTTCTTACTTTCCTACCAAGATTAACTAGCTTTTGTGCCTTGCCAAGCCAGAATGGACAGAGTGAATACCCAAAAGGCTACCTCAACTTCTCAGATAGTTTCCCCAGATTACTTAACGTTTCCTGGTCTACATCCTTGGGAATAATTGCATATTGTGACACAACATGGAAGCTTGTTTTCTAGACTCCTCTATACCTTTAGGGATGATGTCCAGAGAGCATTTAATCTTCATTGCTCATCTAGAGCTCTATTCAGCAACAATTTTTGAACTTGGAGCTGTGTCTTTTCCTTAGACAGACCTATAGTATTTATGTGAAACCAATATTGTATAGAGCCAACAATAGTGATATGTTCACTATAAAGATCATAGCTTCTATGCCAAATTTGTTTCATCACAAGCCGTAGGAAAACATTTTGGGGAATCAAAACTATGGGAGATCAGGAGAGGGTCTACCAAATATAATTAAGAATGAGTGTATATAGTAAAGAGTTTCAAGAAAGAGTGCCAGGTTCACATTTTTTTTCCTCAATAAAGAGATTTATCTGGATGCCTAATGGGCGTTTAAATGCAACATGTCAGAAAGTGGAGTGTGTACCACCCAATAAACTATAAACATCTTTAAACTTTGAAATATCTTGACCTACAAAAAGGTAAAGAGAATAATGTCATAACCCTGAATGTGGCAGTTCTTTCCACATGTGTGAAAACACGCAAGTTCTGGGAATCACGTGTGTCAGAGCGCAGCTCCGCATGGTTCCAGTGTGGACAAGTATGGATCATGTCTGTGGAATAGGAATCCTCTAATGGGAATTTGGCAAAAATGTATCTTAAGAAATTCTCTGACTTGCTGAGCCTCTTCCTCCGAAAGTCCAGAAGCTTAAATTAATGAATCACTGCCTCAATGTTCTATGGTCCTAAAAGTTAACAGCCCTAGCTAGCTTACCCTCAATTTACTTGTCTCCTGTTTAATGTATTACCCTGGTCCTGTCTGCCACCAGACCTGAATTTACATCCTAATGCTCTGCTAATGAGTAATCCTACCCCTGTTCTGTATAATCCCATGAATAATATATCCAATGTAAATATGTCCTAAAGCCTCTAATAAAAACCCCGGCTAAGCTACCCACGAGGCCGTTCCCAAGATGGAGGAATTGGTCCCGTGGCTCCGGACTCTCTTCTCTCCGCGTGTCTCGGTATGAGATTCTTTCACGCATTGGGTTGCGGTCACCCACGGGTTTCGGCTGGCACGAAATCCCCACGACACCTGAACTTTCCATTGTCCTCAAGAAATAAAACATTAAATAGAATTGCTCCTGATTGCATTGCTCCTCCCCCAAGAGATGCTTGTAGTGAATGAATATTAGGGACAAATTAACAACCTGTGCTACAATAGCTTCAATCTGCTCGCTGTTGCAAATTGCTCTTCAAAGTGGTTTTACCAATATACCCTTTTCTTCAGCAGTAGGAGAGTTGTTCCACATCTTTGCTTAGTGTTTGTTTGTCACACTTTAGTTAACATGAAAGAAGTGAAATGTCTCACTACACTATTAATTTGCATTTCCCCCATAACTATTGTGGTAAGATTGAGAACTTTTGTTTTTTGACCACTAAGATATCCTCTGATGTATAAAATGCCTTTTCAAGCCTGTTGCCCATTTACCAGTTTGGTTATCCATCTATTCTTTATTGATTTGTAGGTGGCTTTCCTGTATTTTTGGATACAAATTCTTATGTGTGTAGCAGTTACCATCTCTTAGTCTGGACTTACTCTTTCTCTTTTTTGTGGTACCCTTTAAAACCTCAGTATAGTTTTAAAATTTATTATAATGTAGTCAAATTTAGAAAACTTGGCCCTAAGTTACTTGACTTTGTTGTTGATAATGCCTTCCTAGTAACAAGATTTTAAAGATTTTATCCTCTGTGTATTTTTCTTCTAAGTTTTAAAGTTTTGCCCTTCACACTTACATTTTTAATCTCATTTTTGTGTATGGTAGAAATCTAGTCAGTGATGTGCTCTCCAGTGGGGGAAAATAGCCTTCATATGCAACATTTACTGATTTCTGTCATATTTACTTGGCATTATACCCATGGCTGATTTCTATCTCCCAATGATTTAACAATATACAAGTATTGACTATGTCAACCAATGGTTGTTTTTTTTTTTAAGATTTTATTTATTTATTTTTAGACAGAAGGGAAGGAAGGGAGAAAGAGAGGGAGAGAAACAACAATATGTGGTTTCCTCCCACATGGCCCCCACTGGGGACCTGGCCTGCAACCCAGGCATGTGCCTTGACTGGGAATCGAACTGGCGACCCTTTGGTTCGCAGTCCACACTCAATCCATTGAGCTACACCAGCCAGGTCAACCAATGGTTGTTGGTGCCATTTCAACACCAACAGAAATCCCCAGTTTGGGGTACAATGAAGAAGGAAACTTTATTCAGTACAAAACAGCTCAATTGTGATAGCACATGGCTATGAAAAATGCACAGCTGTGGAATAGCTCAATTGTGATAACAGCACTGCCATGAAAATAGCATAGCTATGAGGCAGCCCTGTGGCCAGGTAGCTCTGGGCCCAAGCCCCTCTCTGACTAGACAGTTCTACTCTGCTCCTTGCTGGTCTGCTTTGCTCTGTGCCAGTCTGCTTTGCTCTGGGCAGCCCCATTCTGTGCCAGTTGTCTCTGGCCTGCACTGGTATGGTCTGGTCTGGTCTGGTCTGCTCTGCACCAGCGAGACACCTTGGTGTTTCAGCTCAGCCAGGGGAACACAGTCTTCAGTCTTCTGTGGACTAGGAAAGTGCTCTCTCGCTAAAGAGGTGCTGGCTTAAATAGACAGAAGTCCCTGCTCCTGATCCCTGAATGGTCAGTCCCTGTGCAGATGAAGCCTCCAAATCCTCCCAGTTTGATTTGTCCAAAAGTCACTGTCCTGATTGATCAAAAATCAGCTTCTCTGATTGGTTGGTGAAGATATTGATGGGAATATAGCTGTACAGCTCCAATTGGATGGTGAAAACCTCAGTCCCATTGGCTGCAATAGAATTTCAGGAATTCCATTATACATAGTGGCTCAAATGGCAGAAACGAAGTGCAGACAGACAGTTCAGTGCAGAGGCAGGGTTCAGTGCAGGCTTCCCCCTGAAGTGCTGAGTGTGGAGGCCCCAAGCAAACACAAATGAAACATAAAATTAAGACTATCTTAGAGAAATTCACGAGTAAGACCAAAACATAAGTCAGAATAGACATACACAGAAGTGGGCTGAGAGAATTCTGGAGCACTATAGGCAGGCTTAAGGTTTTCCTCAGAAAACAGTCTGGGTTCATTTTCACATATGGATAAACAAAGAATCGAAGCTCACAAGTGGAGCAAGTATAGCATGATTGTGGTCATTTTAGTCTGAGAAAAACGCAAAGCAATGTTTTCAAGCTTATTCTGGCAACAGTAAGAAATTCAACGATGCATTAATAAAAGTCAATTTAAACCAATATAATCCTCAGGATGATTTAGGTACAAAAATTATTCTTATGAAACTAAATAAGTTACTTTGAAATGTAAATCTAACTATCACTTATTAAGTATTATGATAACATCTACCTCAAGCAATAATTTTGGTTTCAGAACTTACCCATAGACAATAAAACCATATCTTAAGTGTATAAGAAAATACTTAGTTTTATATTTTCTATGACAATCTATGCCTGGCTTTGAGTCAGAAGAAGGGTCAAAATATACCTTTACTTAATAATACTCTGGAAATAACTGTCTGAACAGTAAAGAGTTCATGCCCATTATCCCCAATTCTCAGATTATATTAAAGTACAAGTTTTAAAAAAATGAGGGTAGCCTTGGCCCTGGCTGGTGTAGCTCAGTGGATTGAGCGCGGGCTGGGAACCAAAGGGTCCAGGTTTGATTCCCAGTCAGGGCACATGCCTGGGTTGCAGTTCGGGTCCCCAGTGGTGGCCATGTGAGAGGCAACTGTACATTGATGTTTCTCGTCCTCTCTTTCTCTCTCCCTTCCCTTCTGTCTAAAAATAAATAAATAAACTCTTAAAAAAAAATGAGGGTAGCCTGGGCTTCATATTGAATTCACATAGCATTGTCCGTGACTGATGTTTTCTCCAGAACGAACGTGAAAATGAAATGTCTTTTTAAAAGTTGGTTACAAACACCTCCTAATAATGCTCTACTCTTAATTATGGGCTTATTATTATAGAGTAATACGGTACCAACATTCTGGACTTCATGGCCTTGTACCTCTTGAAGCTACCCCACACTTACTCCTGGGCTACTTTAGTTTCTCCTCTTGAAAACGAGCACTGTTGAAACTCTTCTCTTAGGTTAAAATTTTTCCTTTTGTACAATCTCTGCTAATGGTCTGGGAAGAAACCAGTTCTGTATCTCATGCAAGTCTGGCAACTTTTGGAAGCATATGGTATGTGTAGAGTTCCTGGTACAGGTCATCAGTGGTTACGCGTAGCACAATTTCCTCTGATATCTTGGCTGGCTGCTACTGCCATGCCCCTTTCTGTACTGTCTAGACAATTCCTTCTCTACAGCTTGTTCTGGAGATGCCTGTGACCAGAACTGAGTAGTCTGTAGCCTTTCACCCTGTCCTGTAATTCCACATCCATATCCTTAAGGAAATAGTTAAAAGTTCCCAGTTTAACCTAGAATCAGTGTCCTTCCACCAAGGTTAGCTGAAATCAGACTTACTCTGGTCCCAAGTCCTTTCTGCCTTTGTACACACCTCTGCATAAACTTTAAAGTTAGTTTCTTAATGGACTATAGCTATGAAAATTGTGAGAATAGAACAGATTTTGAGGAAAATAATCAGGTCATATTTTGCTCTTGAATAGTAATAAGCTGCCTAGTTCCTCTGTCCGCAATAGACCAACATTGAAATTAATGAGGGCTAAAACATTTTGGGCTTCCAAAATAAACTCTTTCAAAGGATTACAGAAATTTGTGCATAGTTTATGTTGTATAATATAAGGAGAGAAAGGGCTTATGAAAAATATTTTATGGATTTACTGCTAAAATAATTAAGTCCTAAATGTAAACATGTTTAAATATTGTTCACTGTATGGTCTGTAAGAATAAGCCAGAAATAAATTAGAACTTAATAACCTATAGGGGTCAGTATAAACTTAGAATTGGAAGAGCGTATTCTGACTGAAAACATGCTTTTGTCAGTGAAGACAGATTTTGGTATTTAAAAAAATAAAAAAAAAAACAATGTCAAAGGCACAAACACCCTACTAAATTATTACCTTAATAATTAAATAGCAAGTGAACAATGTTCTTTCCACACAGATTTTCTTTTTTCACCCCAAATCTGAGCCAATAATGCCTGTGACAACCAGATGTGTTTATACCAATGAAGTAAACTACAAAAATATGATATTTATTTTAGGCCAAACATACATAAATTTAGAGAATTTAAATAAGGGCCAAAATAATTTTAGGACTGTATAAATGTAACTACTCCTTAACTGTTAAGGAGTTGAAATTACACTCGGCCCTTGGAAGGCAACCATGAGGCTGATGTGGCCCCCCTGAAAATGAGTTTGACACCCTTGATCTAAAATATCAAAATCTGGAGATCATGTTTACTTTTCCCATATTAATTTATTATTTTTCTTTTTTCACATTTTTTATTGTTAAGTACAGTTGTCTCCATTTCCCCCCCGCTACTCCCCCCACCCCAGCCATCCCCACTTCCCTGCCTTGATCCTACTCGCTTTATTTTCGTCCATGTGTCCTTAATACATGTTCCTGAAAACACTTCCCCTTGTTTCCCCTATTATCCCCTCCCACTTCCCTTCTGATTACTGTCAGTTTGTTCTTAATTTCAACGTCTCTGGTTATATTTTGCTTGATTGTTTGTTTTGTTGATGAGGTTCCATTTAAAAAACCAAGTATGTTAACAGTCCTAAATGAATAACTGTTGCTAAACCTTATAATTTTAACAAATGTTGAGAAAATTATCTACTGAGAAAATCAGTTAGGTTTTCCTTCCTACCTCCTACCCCATTCCCCAAACACCAGTAAAATAGAAGGACTTTAGTGCAAAACATTATTAACTTGAACTCTAGCTCACAAAGCAAAAATTCATTTTCTATTTTGTTCTTCCACAGTGGTAAAAGGGAGATGAGTGTGATATATTACAATGAAATATCTCAACATTCTTCACTTGTATCCTGAATAGGACCTTAAAACAATTTACCTCTTTTATATTTGCATGAGTAGAACAAATGACTTTCTTGGGAAAAAAACTTTAATCTATGGCTTACTTTAGAATTTAGTTTAAAAAGCCAGAAATATGAGTTGCCACCAATTGCCACTTTTAGAAAGGCAGAAATATGCAATGCCACAAATTTAACTAAGGAATACCTTGCAACCTTGAAGAATTTAAAACTTTTCCTCTTGGTTTATAGGGTTATCAAGCCAATTTAAAGGTTGCAGGGGTGTCTGATCCACGACCCACGGGTTGCAATCAGCCCAGGATGGCTATGAATGCAGCCCAACACAAAATCATAAATCTACTTAAAACATGTGGCGGATTCCGGCCCGCAGAATCCGCCGTGGGGTGGACTGGAACCTGAAGCGTCAATGAATTTCACACAAAGACACGTTATGAGATGAAACCGGGGCCACGGGCGTCCTTCCGTATTCTTGGAAGGAAAAAGCCGCGCACTAGGCAGAACCGGTATTTTTATTTAGAAAACACAGGAAAAAGAAGAAAGGGGGAT
>PVJI01002640.1:35150-140958 GCA_004026765.1 Micronycteris hirsuta | reverse complement strand
GAACTTCTTGAACTTGACCTTATCTGAGAAGCACTTTATCTGCCCTTCCATTCTAAATGAAAACTTTGCTGGATAGAGTATTCTTGGATGTAAGTCCTTGCCTTTCATGACTTGGAATACTTCTCTCCAGCCCCTTCTTGCCTGTAAGGTCTCTTTTGAGAAATCAGCTGACAGTCTTATGGGAATTCCTTTGTAGGTACCTGTCTCCTTTTCTCTGGCTGCTTCTAGGATCCTTTCCTTATTTTTGATCTTGGGAAATGTAATTATGATGTGTCTTGGTGTGTTCCTCTTTGGGTCCAACCTCTTTGAGACTCTCTGAGCTTCCTGGACTTCCCGAAAGTCTATTTCCTTTACCAGCTTTGGGAAATTCTCCATCATTATGTGTTCAAATAAGTTTTCAATTCCTTGGATTTCTTCTTCTCCTTCTGGCAGCCCTATGATCCGTATGTTGGGCCGTTTACAGATGTCCTGGAGGTTTCTGAGCCCCTCCTCCATTTTTTGAATTCTTGTTTTGTCATTCTTTTCTGGTTGGATGTTTTTTTCTTTCTTCTGGTTCACTCTGTTGATTTGAGTCCCAGTTTCCTTCTTATCCTTATTGGTTCCCTGCAGATCTCTCCTCATTTTTTCAAGCAATTTCGCTAATTTTTCGTCGAATTTTGTGAGCATCCTGATTACTAGGGTTTTAAACTGTGCATCTGATAGGTTGTCTATCTCTTGGTCGGTTAGTTCTGGAGCTTTGATCTGTTCCTTTCTTTGGGCCATTTTTTTTTCCCTCGGTGAGCCTGTTACTGTAAGGAGGGTGGAGCCTTGGAGTTCACCTGGGCAGGGAAACTCACCTCGCTGTGTTGTGACGTAGCCTGTGGGGGCGGGACCTGAGAGCACAATGGCGCCTGCTCCGCTCTCTGCACCCACACCGCCTCCTGCAAGCAATTCAAGCCCCTCTGCGCTGGCTCTGGGGGTCGCTCCAGGGTCGGTGGACGGGCTGCACAGCTCCAATCCGCTGTGGGTCTCCCCAGTGAACTCTCCTGTGAGGCTGGTAGTTCCTCCCGCCACGGACTCCACCCCCACAGGTGCTCTCAATCTGCGCCGATGGGTTGCGCCCTGCTTTCTCTCCCGGTCCGTCTGTCCGCGAATTCAGACCTGCCCGGTCCACCAGTCTCAGCCCCGCTGGGTCCGGATGAGCCGGGCGCTGGCCGCGCTTAGGTCAGGCACCCCCGTCTGGGTGTGCTGCAGCCCCGCGGGAACCGCCCCTCCAACCGCGGTCCTGCCGTCTGCTCACCAGCTCGCTGCGGCGTCGCCCAGCGCTCTCCCTCCGCCCTGCTCCTCCCGGCTCACCAGACTGGATGACTGTATCTTCTTTAATTCCTTGGTTGTCGGACTTCCTCTCAATTCGATTTTCTGTCAGATCTGGCTGTTTTCGGTTGGGTAAATTTCTTGTTTTTTCCTTCTTTGGTTGTGTGAGGAGGCACAGTGCATTCACCTATGCCGCCATCTTGCCAGAAGTCCCTGGAAAGGCATCTTGAAGGAATTGCCTGTGAACTGAAATCTGAAGAATGAGTTGGAGTTTTTCAGTTAGGATGCTTCGGGCCACAAGGAACAACCCAACTCACATGGCCTTAAACAGTAATGAACTGATTGGCTTACTTAAGTGGAAGTCTGGGAGTAGAGTAGGCATTTGGGTTGGTTACTCTGGTCACTCGGGATCCATTTTTCTGTGATTCCCTGGGCTGGGCTTTCCTCTCTCTGTCACTTTTACTCTCAGGCTGGCTTCCCTCATGGTGGCAGTTCCAAATGTCACATCAGTATTCCCAGCGTCCAGAGGAAGAAAGACATCTCTTTCAGAGACTCTCTCCTGAGAATGAGAAAACTCCTTTCTCAGAAACTCCCAGAAGCTGTCTCCCTTGCGTCTGATTGGGGTCACAGGCTCATTTCTGAGCCAATTCCTGTGCCCAAGTGAATGCCGTGTCTAATTTGGCTTAGGCCTAAGTTTCTGAACCTATCACTGCAGAGAGAACAATGGATTTACCCTTCTTGAAACACATAGCCTAATTTGGGCAGGGAGATAATTAAATGTAATTCAAGGTGCCGCTAGGAAAGAGAAAGGGTGCGGGAAAAGAAAGAAAGGTAGGAATGCCTAGTGACTTGTTTTCTTGCTGTCTCGTGTAAGACTTGTATCTGCTACTGCATACCTTCTGCTTTTCATGAATTCTGTTTCCTCATAATTCTGGCTTTGCCATGGTTTCTCTCTGTGCATGCTTTCACCTTCAGCATCTGTTAACTGCCTCAGTTTCTCTGTGTTTCTTATTTCAAATCCTCAAGCTCAAGACACTGGCCTAATGTACCTTACTATACTAGGCTCCACCTACTGGAAGTAAGCTCCAAAAGATCAGGGACTTCTGTCTGTACACTGCTGTACCCCCAGCATCTGAACAGTACCTGGCATGTAGTGAGTGCTCAATAAATTAAGTATACGCCAGATGAATGAAAGATCAGCCTTCTAGTTAATTGGCTGCCCTTGGATCAGATGCTTCTCTGGACAAATTTTCTGTGGTCAAGGGGCTTTCTCTTCTTCTTTTTTTTTTTTTTTTTTTTTTTTTTAGATTTTATTTATTTATTTTTTAGAGAGAGGAGAAGGGAGGGAGAAAGAGCAATGTATGGTTGCCTCTCACATGGCCCTCACTGGGGACCTGGCCTGCGACCCAGGCATGTACCCCGACTGGGAATCGAATCGGGACCTTTTGGTTCCCAGCCCGCGCTCAATCCACTGAGCTACACCAGCCGGACCAAGGGGCTTTCTCTTGAAGGGATGGTTGACATGTCCCTTCTGGTGATAGGAGCAGAAACTTGTTTGGATCTTACATCTATTACTCACTATTATCTGAACTTCATTTTACTTTTCTGCAAAATGGAATTGATGAAACCTGCCCTTTATGACTCGGGGGTGTTTAGTATCAAGCAAGATCATGAAAGTGAAAGTACTTTATATATTGTAAGATGCCAGGCAGTTTAATTCAATTCTGGTCACTCGCATGCACCTGGAAAATGATGATGGAAAGGTTAGTTTACCTGCTGAGTTCCGCTTCTTGGTGTTGAGTTCCCCATGAGAACCTCTAACTGGCTCTCTTCTTGTTCCTTTCCATTTGCTCCCCCAGGGTCACTCAGGATGTGTCAACTGTCTGGAGTGGAATGAGAAAGGAGAGTAAGTATGAGCTAGAGCACCTAGGGGGTGCTAGAGAAAGGGAGTGGGGCGGCTGGGAGGTCCTCTTCCTAAATCTAAGGGAAAGAATGGACCCAAGGGAAAACAGACCGCTGCTCTCTCCTACCTACTTTAGTCCATCATTGTCCACACACAGTTAAACAGTGAAGCTCAGACAGAAGATTGGATGACCATCCAAACGGTCTTTTTTTGATAAGCTAATGCAAAGTTCAAGGAATAACGGCAAATTCTCAGGACAAATAGAAGGGAATCATCCAATATTTACAAGATAGCCTTAAATTCTATGACATACACTGTTAGTTAAGCTCTGTTGCCTAAGTCCTTATTATCTGGGATCATGGGCTAGGGGAGAATTGCCCACAAACTTGAGGAGAGGTCAGAACCCCTCACTCTATTTGCAGCTTGCTGGCCTCTGGTTCCGATGACCAGCACACGATTGTGTGGGACCCACTGCACCACAAGAAGCTGCTCTCCATGCATACAGGACACACTGCAAATATCTTCTCTGTCAAGGTGAGCAGGATAAGCCACAGAACAAGTGAGCGGGTGACTGGGCCATACACATGGTTGTGTTTGTATGTGTATATGTCCCATGTACCCCTTGGGGTCACATACACCTTGGTGATCTGAGTATCTGATGGTGGTTCCTGAAACCCCATCTCTTCAGGTGAGCTCTAGAGGAATTTATATTTATGTGAGTGGTGATGGTGGGAGGTATGGTTCTGAGCATGAATTTAGATATTAGATAGCAGAAAGACTTGTGTGACTCCCTTGTCTGCCTCTTGGAGGCTATGTGGACTAGGCAAATCACCTAACTACTCTGAGCCTGTTTGCTCATCTGTAAAAGGTAGTAGCCAAGGAAAATTCCTCAGATTCATGAATAAATGAGTGAATAAATTGTTTAATTTTTAAAAAGGAAGTAACAGTCCACAGGGTTGATGTTACCTGGCACAGGTGCTTTTAGCTGTTCTACCTTTTGTAGGAAATGGATCTGCTGATTTGTTGGCAGAGGGGAATTGAGCTGAGGAGAGGTGAGAAAGGGACTTATAAGTGTCTTCAGACCCCTAAAGACCTATTATGTGGAAGTGACCTGAAAACTTGACCCTTTCGATCTCAGAGAATAGACCTAGGACACGTGGCTAGGAATAAACCTAGTCCACAGAAGCAAATGTAGGCCTGATGAAGGAAAGAATTGTCTAATGCTTAGAGTAATTTGAAAAAGGTAGAATGGGCCCTCTGAGGATATAGCAAATGTACTTAGCACTGAGGTATTCTGCTTGCTGGGAACTTTATCTGCCAGATTTAAGGTTGGAGGAAATGACCTTTAAGGATCTTTCTAGCTCTGAAATTCTATAATGGACATATGTGAGAATAAGGCTATCCTGTGAAAAGCCTCACGAATCCAAGAAATATTTTCCTAATTAATATCAAGAGGAATAACAGGATACCTGAAGAAGACAGATTCAAGAGCTCAAAACCTACTTATTTCCCTAAACCCTACCCCTTTCCCAAACTGTGATTCTCAGCTTCTGTCCCAGAGACCAATCCTAGAGGAATTTCTGCTATTTTAGAGACAGAACAATGTTCATTTACCTCTTGCATAGCAAACAGGGACTGCTTTTACCCCTGAAAAGTGTTAGGTCCAGTTTGAGTCTGTGGGGTCAGATCTTTGGAAAGGACCTAAGCCATCATTTTGGTATCATAGAGCACAAAATATTGAGTTCAGAGACCAGAATTTGACAATGGCCTTGATACTTGCTAATTAATAGTAAGACCTTGAGCAAGGCAGTTATATTCAGACCCTCAGCCTCCTCTTCTGTTAAAAGAAAAAAGGGTTGAAAAGGGTTCTTCGCTATTCTGGTGGGCAAAAATAGGTTTACAGTTTGTATGGAAAATAATACAATAATTAATAAAACTACAAGAATAAACGTTCACATTCAACTGTAAACCTACTTTTGCCTACCCTGTGTTTAACCCGCGCGCTCCCCCTGGTGGTAGCTACGGTGCATAACAAGTGACAACAGCCACAAGTTTTTCCCAAGGGCTCTCTGTTTCTTTTGTGTATGGAGTACATGCTGTTTCCAGACAGGATTGAAGACTATTATTTGTCCCTAAAAGTTACTAAATTCAATCTGTTTCTTCTGGTCCTTGTCATAGTGAACCATTAGAGAAGTATACATGGGAAAAGTGAATTGTTGCTTTTACGTGAACATTTAAGTCAGGTGGGACTTCAGTTATTTAAATACAGAGTAATGCCCTCCCCCCAGCACCCATTCAGCCTTGTTGTGGGTTGCCAGAAACTATTCAATGCAGAAAAAAAGGTAATTTAATCTTTGAACTCAAGAAAGAGCAGAAGAACGCAACACCACACCCATATATTTTTTTCCTCAAAACTAGATGATAGAATAGCATAACTTTAAAAAAAAAACTATTGTTCAGACTATGTTTGTAGCTGTTCCATCGTCTGGAGTATGTTGTGCTCAACTGCATCAGAATGGTGGGGCTCTCTTTTTTCTTAATGGCCACCTGGTGCTCAGCCCTTCCATGAGGTCTCACATGAGAGCCTTTTCCAGTGTTTGTCATTACAACGCGTACTGCTCTGAGCATTTCTGTATGGGTCCCTTTTCTCTTTCAGAATTATTTCTCAGAAGTAGCAAGAAGTTTGGGGTCAAAAGATAGAAATAGTTTTTATCTTTGCTACCTGTTGCCAGATTATTCTCCAGAAATACTTGAACCAGTTTAAAACACTGACTCCCTTCAAGCACTGAAAGTTCTTTTCATTTTAAGACTAATTTATTAACCCCCAGGCTATTCATTCACTTGGTGGTCATGAAGCAGTACAACATATGGGAGTCAGACAGACTTGAGTTTGAACACAGTCCTGCTGAATGTCAGTGCCAAACCTCAGTTTTTAATGGGGTTATTTTGACGATCAGTAAGATAAATTACCTGCCTTGTTGTCTAGCACATGGTAAATGCTTAGTAAATGGTAACAGCTATGATTATCATTCACTCAGCTCTTACCTGTGGAAGAATCAAAGGAAGAAGTTTCCTCGGGCAGTCCACTTGGCCTAGGTCAGGACTGTTCTGGCAAAGTAAAGGTGTTTGCCCTGACTTTGACCTTTAGGCCTAAGGTCTAATGTTTGAAGTCCAAAGTTTTCTTGGTGGGCTGTCTTGGATGGGCTCATTTTCCTGATACAGAGAGGGAAAGAGGGTGCTAACATCCAGGCCAGTCTCCTTCCGTGGCCAACCCTACCTCCACCACCTGCCAATCTCTCCTTCAATCTCTCCGGAGCAGTTCCTGCCTCACGCTGGGGACCGCATCTTGATCACGGGGGCAGCCGACTCCAAGGTGCATGTCCACGACCTGACAGTAAAGGAAACGATCCACATGTTTGGAGACCACACAAATCGGGTGAAACGCATTGCCACGGCACCCATGTGGCCCAACACATTCTGGAGTGCTGCCGAGGATGGGCTTATCCGGTAAGGGCCTGAGGCACTGATGGGGCCTGCGCCTCCCGCTGCATGTTGGTTTACCCTCCCGCCTGCCCATGCCACTTGCTTCCACAGCCCTGACTCCTTCCCTGCAGCTGAGTTCCAGCCTCATTAGTCTGCTAAGAGCAGTGGTCTGCAGACAAGCTCAGCTGGGAACATTTGCTTCCCCTCCTCTCACCTTCCCCATTCTTTTTCCCCTCCTGTACTACATGCAGGCCTTCTGGCCTCCCGCCCCCTCAGATGCAGAGTCTGCCTCCTCCGGGCTTTCGCACCGTTGTTTCCTCTACCTGGTTTTCTGTGTTCCCAGTTCTTTTGGTATATGACTCTTTCTTACTCTAAGGAGTCTGTTTAAGAGTCACTTCCTCAGAAGCACCTTCTCTGACCATCCTAAAGTAGACCCCCTCCCCGTTATTCTTTGTCTCAGCACCCTGTGGTATCCTATATAACCCTCGTCATCATCTGTAGTTATTTTGTTTACTTGTTAGTTCCTTTTTTTCTGCATCCCTCAATGAATGGTAAACTCTCTCTGAGTAGTCCATGTCTGTCTTGTCCTTGGGTTGTGTCCCTAGAGCCCAGCACAGTGCCTGGCACATAGAGGCACTTCATACATTTCTCTTGAACAGTTGGTCAGGGGGCATATGCCTGTCAGGGGGAGAGTCATCCAGAAATGGTAAAGTGGACTGTCCCCTTTCCCAGTGGCTGGTATTGTCACACACTTGCCTCTACTTCCCTTCATCCTAAAATGGTCTCATTGCCTTTCTTTAACGCCTGTCTTCAGATATGACCTTAGAACTTTTCCTTATCTCCCCAGCCTGCCTTAACTACCTCCCTTAAGACGCTATAAGAGATCTTACAAGACATACTATAAGAGAGGTGTCTAAGTCTTCTGTTAAACTGTAACATAGCAATTATAAGCAGGGCACTGAAGTCAGAGATACCTGGGGTCACATCTTACCTCTGTCACTTAGTGTTTGACTGGAGCAAGTCATTTCACCCCTGAACCTCAGTTTCCTCATCTATGGAGTGGGAATTATCACAGTACCTCCCTTGTTGACCTGAGCATTAAAATTGAGACGGTGCCAGTAAAACCTTAGCATGGTTCAGTAAGTCCTCACTTAAGTCATCAATAGATTCTTTGTCTATAAGGGAAACAACACATAACAAACGAATTTTACCGTCGGCTGATCGATATAAACAAGAGTTAGGCTCCCACGTCTCTCATCAGCGTTGTAATGAAACAACACTGAACGATGAAAAGATGTTATTCGAGGACCTGCTTACTTAGAAGACAGAAAGCACTTGGTCAGTGGCGAGTCTAAGTCCACGTTGCGCTTGTTGACTTTGACCAGACTGTCCAGGCAGCGAGGAGAAGCTGAGCATCGAGGGCTTGGGGTAGAAGCCTAGGCACTTAGGTGCAGACACAGTCAGGGAAGCTGTCCTAGTAGAAGGCAAACATAAATTGGCCTCTGGAACAGACAGGGTTTGGATGGGCAAGGTAAAGCAGGGTGGACTCCCATCAAGCAAGTCTGTGAGGGCAGGGGTCAGCATGGTGTGCGCAGGATGAAGAGCTCTGTGCTTGTAACTGACCCACCTTTAGAAAACTGAGGGACAAGGTTGGAGAGGGATGTGCCATCAGGTCTTAAAAGCCAGACTGAGGAGTTTGGTAAAAGCAAACTAAAAGCACATTTGTGTTAAAAGTATTGAGGAATCACTGCAATTTTGAGCTGGAGAGTGAGCTTAGAAAGATACGGTGAGCCCTGACCGGTGTGGCTTAGGTGGTTGGGCATTGTCCTGCAAAATGAAAGGTTGAAGGTTTGTTTTTGTTTTGTTTTGTTTTTATTAGTGTAGACTATATTTTTTTTAAGACAACATATTCTTTTTGTTTGGAAGGTTGCAGGTTTGATCCCCAGTCAGGGCACATGCCAGGGTTGCTGGTTCAGTCCCAGTTGGGGTGGGGCAACCAATCAATATTGCTCCCCCTCTCTCTTAAAAAAAATAGAAAGAAAGAAAGAAAGAAAGATAAGGCAAACAATGAAGAGATCAGTGCAGATGCCTGAGCAACAGGTAGGTGAGCACAGGGTGATGTCCTTCCCACTCTCTGCGTGTGCCTGTGTATTGGCGACAGAGACATTCTCCAGGCTGCAGCTGTGGGCATGTGCTGCTGCCAGGTGGACGTTTGGCATGGCATTTGCCACCTGGATGGCACTCTTGGGCTTCACTTGGCACTTGGTGTTTCTAGGTAGCTCTTAGATGATCTCCAGATACTCTTTTTTATCACCTCCATACTTCTTTTGTTTCCTACAAGAAACTAATTTACAGTAAGAATTGAATTAAGGAGCAGAATAAAACTCAAAAAGATGACATTTTTTTAAACTGGCTCTGGCTGGATTGAGTGCTGCTGGCCTGTGAACCAAAAGGTCACCGGATCGATTCCCAGTCAGGGTACATGCCTTGGTTGCGGACCAGGTCCCCAGTTGGAGGCGTGCAAGAGGCAACTGATCGATATTTCTCTCGCACATCGATGTTTCTCTCCCCTTCTTTCTCCCTCCCTTCCCCTCTCTCTAAAAATAAATAAATAAAATATTTTTTTAAAAACTAGGTTAGGAAGGCTCTTGAGGGCCACTATCATTAAATAGATAGATAGATACATAGATAGGAGGAAAGAATGAATTAAGGAGCAGAGCAGTCTTAGGAAGCTATCCCAGCTCTGCACTCACTGGCAGTGTTGTCCCAGGCAGGTTATTTAACTTCCTTGAACCTCAGTGTTCTAACGGTACCTAGGGATGGTGTGAGGATTTAGTTAGATAATCCATGTGCAACACTTAGGAACAATACTAGACACAAAGCAGTTTCCAACTAAGTGTTAGTAATCAGCAGTGATAGTACTTAGTAGCAATAATACTGACATCTGTTTTTTTGTTTTTGGGGTTTTTTTTAATTAAAAAAAAGGTACAGTAGTGTTTAAGGAGTTAGGTAGCATAAAAGATCATGTGAGAAGCCTGCAACAGGGACCTGGCACACAGCGGGCACTCAAGAAATGAGAGTGGTTTTTGACATTCTTACTATTTACAAGCAGGCCTAGAGCCCCTCCCAGTCACACTGTATAACAAGACCTTGGCTTCTTCCCTGCCTTCCACACGGGGGCCCGGCCTCCAGTCCCCTAACCGTGTCCTCTCTCACAGCCAGTATGACCTTCGGGAGAACAGCAAACACTCGGAAGTGCTGATTGACCTGACGGAGTACTGCGGCCAGCTGGTGGAAGCCAAGTGCCTCACTGTCAACCCGCAGGACAACAACTGCCTGGCGGTGGGTGCCAGCGGGCCCTTCGTGAGACTGTATGACATCCGCATGATCCACAACCACAGGTACGAACGGCCCGGCCTCCGCAGGAGGGTCCCCAGGACCGCTGCCGCTTCTGACATTGCCGCACCCTCTTCTTTTTGAGGTGGCTTTTTAAGTTTTTGTGATTTTTTAAAAAAAAAAAACTTTAACGTATGCTTGTTTTAGAAATATGAAAAGTATAATTTAAAAATTATCCATAATCCATCACCTGAAAGAAATCACTGTGTATATTTTCTGCTTGTTCTCTTACTATGAATGTTTATACAGTTATGATAATCTTGTACGTAAATTTCTTTTTGTGCATGTAATTTTATTCTTTTTTGTAAAAAACAAAAGTAGAATGTACTAAAATCTCCACGGAAGTCCCAGACCTGAGCGGCTCTGCCAGCCTAGGTTTTAGTGGACTCCTGGGGCAGGTGTAGGCACGTCTGGCCTGCTGACTTACACTCACGGATTTGGGCGACCACGGTTGCTCCTCATACGCTACGTGACTTGGATTAAGACTTGAGCCTTAGCTTCCTCACCTGTCAAATGAGGATAACGGGATGGTCTTGAGGACCGAGACAGTTGGCAAGGCCTCCTTGTTGAGCAGTGTGTGTCTACAGCTGTCTAGTGGGTAGGCCTTTGGGGCTGCTGAGGTGAGGAGGAAAGGTACCTTCCGTATCTCTCAGGGATGCAGACTTCGGCTTTCCTCTTGGGATGTGGTGTGGTCTGGACAGAGCCAGCGCTAGGCATTGTAACCTGTACGGCTTGCCTTTCCACCAGAAAGAGCATGAAGCAGAGCCCTTCAGCAGGTGTGCACACCTTCTGTGATCGGCAGAAGCCCCTTCCGGATGGTGCCGCCCAATATTACGTAGCAGGTAGGGCTCAGCCCGGCTCTGGCCCCAAACTCTTGGCTGGGTGCTGGCGTTGCCTGGGGCAGTGCAGGGAGGCGGTGTGGCACTGGTCAGGAGCGGAGGTTTAGAGTCAGACATGTCTGGGCTTTAATCTTGACCGCTAGTAACTGGCCATCATGTGACCTTTGGCAAATCACTGACCCTTGATGAATCTTAATTTCTTTTCTATAAAATGGGGTAGTAATGACTAAATGAGATAAAGCACATAAAGCAGTTGGCCCAGCACATACTGTAAGGGCTCAACACTTGTAGCTGTTTTTATAATGAAGATGATTGCAGTCATCATCGGTATGGCTGACTTCCTGCCCTTTTGGGGGGTTCTGGGAGCCTCACACTAGGGTTACTGGGCTGTTCCCTGCAGGTCATCTGCCAGTGAAGCTGCCTGACTACAACAACCGTCTGAGAGTGCTGGTTGCCACCTATGTGACCTTCAGCCCCAATGGCACAGAGCTGCTGGTCAACATGGGAGGGGAGCAGGTACGTATCAAGCAGGACTGACCACGCTGGCTCTGCCCCACCGCATCCCAAATCCAGCAGCCAGGGCTGTGTACCTCGTGTCCACTGCCACGATGCAGATTAGAAGCCTTATTTTAAGTGACATCATAGTGAAATGTGGGAGTGAGGTGGAATCATTGGAATTCCCAGAGAGGTGCCCTAGCCTGGTCTTTTTCTTGAGCATAACTGTTAGAACTGACAGACCTACCTTCAAGTACTGACCTTCTGTTTACTAGCTGTGACTGTGACTTTGAACAAGCCCCTTCATTTTTCTGAACCTTGGTTTCCTCATCTGCTGTTTTCCTAGGAGGAGACCCTGGGGTTCAGGCGTGCAGCCAGGCTCTGGTTTAGGGCCAGCTTTGGGAAGTGTTCTTTGATAATGGCAGGTTGCTAAACCTTCTGTTTGTATGTTCTCAGTCAGGACAGTTACTTAGCTTTGCATAAATTCATTTATTCTCCCACTACTCACTGAGCACGTACTCTGGGACTAGCATTTTCATAAACATGAGGGAGACAAATGCGAAATGCAATCCATCCCAAGCTAACGGGATGATACATAGCAAGTGAAACAGTTGATGACATTTCAAAGTAAGGTGTGAGTTTGTACAAAAATATAGGATGGAGAATAGGTGAGCACCTGAGTTCAGAATAGGGCCCTGGTTTCAGATTGCTGAGCCATCATCTGGCCTAAAGGCAGCGTGAGGATGAGTGGAGGGACAGTCTAGCAGAGTGCTTCAGACCAGACAGACTTGGTTTCGGGTCCTGGTTGTGTCACATGCTGCTCTTATGGCCTGGGTAACAAATTCTGAGCGTACCTTTCTTCATTTGTAAAGGAGATGATGAAAATACGGTAGTACCTCTTCATAGAATGGTTTCTGGGATGAAATGAGATAAGTCATATAAAACACTTAAACAGAGTTCCTGGAGCAAAGTTGGAATTCAATAAATGTTAAGTAATAATAGGTAATACTTACCGAACGAAGTAACTATCAGTGTTATTTTAGGTAAATTGCTTCTCTTCTCTGAGGCTTTGGTTTTCCCATCTGTAAAGTGAGGCATTTTGCTTTGTGACCTCTGAGGACCTTTTCAGCTTAAACATGGGATTCTAATTAATGCAGTACCTCCAGCAGGAAATGGGAAGGTTTTCCTGCCTGAGGTTTGCTCCATAGAAACCCCTCCTGGCCTCGTTCAATGGTTCCCTGCTCAGCACTCACTGAGAGCCACCCAGGCCCTGCTCAGCCACATGCTTAGCTCATAGCCCTTCTCTTCTTTTTCTCTTCCTGATCCCTCCCCTCCAGGTCTATTTGTTTGACCTGACTTACAAGCAGCGGCCATACACCTTCCTCTTGCCTAGAAAATGCCACTCCTCAGGGGGTAAGTTCTCCCTTAAGGTGTGCTTTAGGGTGTCTCTGCTGGG
The DNA here is from genome assembly GCA_004026765.1 of Micronycteris hirsuta. Classification (NCBI taxonomy): domain Eukaryota; kingdom Metazoa; phylum Chordata; class Mammalia; order Chiroptera; family Phyllostomidae; genus Micronycteris; species Micronycteris hirsuta. Next base: position 128,093 of record PVJI01002640.1, on the reverse strand, counting down.
GAGCTTGAGTGTGTGCAGCCTCTGCTGAGAAACCTGCCCCTCACCTTGGGCTGTGGCTGTCAGCCTCCAGAATGAGTGGATTCTCTGACATACACCATCTGCACGGTATAAAGAGGTAACAGTAGGTCACAGAGCTCTGCCGAAGGGGTTTACACCCCAGCCCCTTTCACGTCCCTCCCAAAAAGCAGTGTATTTCCACAGGTGGGCTCCCGAGGACCTGAAGTAGTTGCCCTTCCCTTATCGTCCTGGATTAGTCTCCTGCGGTCTAACGTTGATTTAGGCACGTCCTCATTCCCTTCTCCCACCCTTACCCCCAGCTCCAGCTAAGAGTAATGCCAAGTGAAGCTATGTCCCTCTTCAGCCAGCAGAGGGTGCACAGGCTTTTCTATATGTCCTTGCCTGCCAGTCTATCAGAACTTGCTTTCTGGGAGCAGATCTTACCCTGGGTAGATGGCCTCACACTAGAACCATCAGACCCTGTGATGGAAGCTGGAGGGCTGCTGAGGAGACCTCTTTTTGAGCTGTTGCTGTTCCTTTCTCCCCATTCCCTGCCAGAAGTTCAGAATGGCAAGATGTCTACCAATGGTGTGTCCAACGGCGTGTCCAATGGCCTGCACCTTCACAGCAATGGCTTCCGGCTGCCAGAGAGTAGGGGGCATGTCAGGTAAGGCCAGTCTGCCTTGTCCAACCCTCCCTGCCCCGGTCACATCGTATAGACTAGAGGGAGGGGCATGTCTTATAAACGTTCCTCCTGACCCCCAACCCAAACAGATATGCCAGAGTCAGGGGACTGGGGCAAAGAGTTTTCTGGAGGGTGATTAGCCGTTCCAATGCCACTCCTACCTGGTAGGACTCCAGTCATGCTCAGACTGGAGCTCTGGTCCCGTAGACCAGAAGCTGTGGTCAGGACCCAAAGGCTAAATGAATGTTATCACTGAGCTCCTTCCTAAATGGGTTCCAACCCTGGCTGGTGTGGCTCAGTTGGTTGGAACGTTGTCCAGTACACCAAAGGTCCCAGGTTCTATTCCCCAGTCAGGACATATGCCTAGGTTGTGGGTTCGATCCCCAATCGGGATGCATGCAACAGGCAGGCGATTGATGTTTTTTCTCACATTGATGTTTCTCTTCCTCTCTCTTCCTCCCTTCCCGTTCTAAAGTCCTGGGCGTGTCCTTGGGTGAGGGTTAAAAAAAAAAATTAAAAGGAGTTCCATGCAGATGGGCCTCTCCCACTATATTTTCTTCATCTCATGGCATCTTTTGGCCTCTGTTCTCTGCCAGGCCCCCTGTGCTAGGCTTTGGATGCAGAGGCATTCAAATCACCTAGCCCTTGAGAGAAACAGAATTCTCTCTAGACAGATCCATGGGAGGGGCTTGGTGGTCACAAGGCTCAGCTCAACGTGCAGGCAGGTGGTATGAGATGCTGTGATGCCTGGGAGTTTGGTTAAGAATTGCTTTAACCAGCCCGGCTGGTGTAGCTCAGTGGATTGAGCGCGGGCTGGGAACCAGAGGGTCCCAGTTCGATTCCCAGTCGGGGCACATGCCTGGGTTGCGGGCCAGGTCCCCAATGAGGGCCATGTGAGAGGCAACCATACATTGCTCTTTCTCTCTGTCTTCTCTTCTCTCTGAAAATAAATAAATAAAATCTTAAAAAAAGAAAAAAAAGAATTGCTTTAACCCTGTCTAGGCTAGCTTCATTTCTGCCTTTCTTGCTTTTTTGTTGTTGTTCTTTTTTTAAGATTTTATTTATTTAGTTTTAGAGAGAGGGGAAGGGAAGGAGAAGAAAGGGAGAGAAACATCAATGTGTGGTTGCCTCTCACGCGCTCCCCACTGGGGACCTGGCCCGCAACCCAGGCATGTGCCCCAACTGGGAATCGAACCAGCGACTCTTTGGTTCACAGGTCAGCACTCAGTCCACTGAGCCACACCAGCCAGGGCTCTTGTTTTTTAACTGGCTCAGAGTATCTGAATTGAATCCATTAGCTATCATGGTAACTTAGGCCAAGGATAGGAGTGATCTGCTCTTCTAGATGACAGTGCAGATCCCAGGGGCCAGGAAAACCTGTGTGACCCTCAGACAAGGCTACAGACTTCCCTGAGGGGCTGCTCTGACCTTCTTTGCCTGGCCTGATTTGGCTCTGCTTCCCTTGTAGCCCCCAAGTAGAGCTGCCCCCATACCTTGAGCGTGTGAAACAGCAAGCCAATGAGGCTTTTGCCTGCCAGCAGTGGACCCAGGCCATTCAACTTTACAGCAAGGCTGTGCAGAGGGCCCCTCACAATGCCATGCTCTACGGGAACCGAGCTGCTGCCTACATGAAGCGCAAGTGGTGAGTGGGTTTGGGCCAGGGTGAGGGATGAAGGCAGTGGGCCTGATGGAGCCATGTTGCATCCAGGGAAGGTGGTAGTGACATCCTGCAGCCTCTTAGAGCTTCTGAGGCCAAGCCTCTTCTCCCTACCTCTAGGCTGGTGGTAGGCAGGCACCTGACCCATCAGTCGGGAAGTCTGAAGCACCAGGGAAGCTCACAGTTAAGTGGAATATGTACACAAGTAGCTTCAACACGGGGCCTTGTTAGTAAGTGCTGTGGCCACTGGAGAAGTAGGAATTGAGAGAATGGTTAATCACAACTATTGGAGAGTTGGGCCTTGAAGTGGACTTTGAAGGAGCAGCGAAATCTTCCTAGATGGAAATGAGGCATTTCGTAAATTCAGTTAGTATTTGTTTGAAATGATTCTGCAGCTCCTTGACCTTGGGGAGTGCTTTCCTGTGCTCTCAGACCCTTTGGACCAAGCACAAACAAGATCCCACATAACCTGAAGCTGACTGTGGGTCCTGCTGGGTTGTAGTGGCTAGTGGTATAGGAGGAGGTCCATATTCTGAAGAACTCTTTATCTTTGGGCAGCCCAGGGCCCCCAGCCCTTCTGCCTATAGCACCAGCAGGCAAGCAGACAGGCAGACCCCCATCCCCCAGCCAGGGCCAGGACTAGAGATGGATAGAGCTGGGCCCACAGCCATTTCTGCTCCGTCTGGCATCCGTCGGCTCTGCCCAGACAGACAGGCCAGCTGGTGTGCCATCGTCTGGCTGCAACTAGACAGGCCAGAGAGGGAAGCTTAAGAAACCCACCCAAGTCAGCAGGATGGTAGATAGAGTTTTGGGAAGATGCTACCCCCACAGGCCTTTCAGGCATCAGGAGTTTTCCAAGGGCTCAAATGGCAGCCAGACCAAGGAGATGGTGGTTTGGTGGCCATCCTGAGGTGTTTCACCTCTGTCCCAGCAGCTGGGTATCCTCATCCAGGCCCTAGCCTGAGAGCTGTTTCACTCCTGCAATCTTGCTAAAAGAGGCTGATAAATTCCTAACCCATGAGTGCCCTCAACATATTCCCTGAGCTCCTACTATGTGCTAGGTACTAGGGACACACAATTCTGTCACTGAGTTCTTGTGCTCCAGAGCTCCCAGCATCTGGACAGGGGACAAAGATGGATATGATCCATCATCAAAGAGGCAGGAAGCAATAGGTCTTTTTGAATGGACAGGTGAAGTGCTGGCCATTCAGAGAAAAGTTGGGTCGCTTTAGCTCAGGATCAATCAGGAAAGCATCAGGAAGATGTGCTAAATAGGCTTTAAGTGTGGGCAGGCTTAGACAAGGAGATGAAAAGGAGGAGGGGACTATGGGGGAAGGACATTCCCAGGGAGATGAAATGGTATGAACAAAGGCATGGGGGTGGGGGACTGACTGAAGAGCTTGTCTGCAGAACAACAAATCCATTTGGCTGGAGCAGAGGGTTCGGGAAGGGACTGGCAGGAGATGAGTCTGTGAGGTAGCCTGGGGCCGGCCTGGGAAGGACTTGGAATGCAGAGCGTTTTGGCCTTGATTCAGTGGATGATGGGCAGCTACCGAAGAGTTTTGGGCCGGAGAGGGATGTGCTGAGGGCTGTCCTTTCAGGGAGATTGATCTGGCAGTAAGTCTGGATGGGTGAGCCCTGGGGCCAGTCTGCTCTCTCCTCATTCCCACATGCCTGCCAGTGACCCCTAGAATGTCACATTCTGTCCCAAGCCAGTCTCCCCAGGGCTGCCATCTGCTCCTGGATGCAGTGGGAGTTGTCACCCTCTGGCTCCTGGCTGGTCTTTGGTCTGGCTCTCCCCAGGAGCTCTGAGGGGCACCTTGCAGGCGGTAATTGGGTTTCCAAACAGCGCCTGCTCCCTCATCACAGCCACTTGTTCTGACACCGACTGCACCATGAAAGCTCTCTGTCTCCTGCCTGCTCCCACGCTGGCTAAGCTGCTTGTTCTTGGTCCGAGCATGGCTGCTCCAAGGGCTGGATGCTCCCTCCAAGTACTGTAGGAGAGGAGGGTCGGCCTGCTTTAGCCCAGTGCAGGAGGGTCGTGAGCTGCCTTGGTGGAGGGGCCACCAGCTCTGGGAGTGCTACTTGGCACAGTTGGGTCTTAGGCCTAGAAGGAAAAAAAACAAAAACAAAAACCCAGCTGGCAAAGGAGAAGTGGCTCCTGTGACCTGTCTGGCTCCAGAGAGGTAGGACCCGTTTATGGGTGCTGGGGGAGTGTATCTTATATTCTGGGTCAGGGTGGGAGAAGGAGGGGATTCTCCTTTCATCCCTCCCCACTTACTCCCCCACAAAGAAACATTCTACTTGTCTTCGTCTGTACTTCAGGAGGTTGGAGGGGTGAGTGGGGCAGATTTGGAGCTCCTGGTGTGCATGCCGCGACCCACCCCCCACCATCGCTTCCAGAGAGCTGACTCTGCCAGTCTGTCAGGCCCCATCCTCTAGCCCCAGGAGGTAGAGGCCACAGCTGCTGTGGATCAGTCAGCCAGGACAGAGGGGGGTCTGGCTGAGGGCTTGCTGCCTGCTGGTCAGACCCTGAGTCTCCAGCCTGGCACTTCTGGCTTCCCCAGACCACAGAACTGTCCTGAGGGCCCCCTACCTCAGACATGGCTTTGAAGCCTCGTCAGGGGGATTTGAGGAGGTTAATGGAGGAAGAGAGAAGGAAGGTTTGGGGAGCTGAGACTGGCAAGATGCCAGGCATTCTGCTGCAGAGCTGCGGGTGCCTGGGGTGAACGGGTATGCAGGTGCATACTACGTCCAGCAGAGGGCAGCCTTACACTGGGTTTTTGCCACACACTCACCTCCCTGCCACCTCCAACACCTCAGGGTTCCTGGCTTACCTTAACATAGTCTACCTCTTGGGAAGCAAAACCTGGGCTGAGCCAAGGCTCTCTTCATCCCCCAGTACCCTTGCTCTGAGATCTGTCAGAGGTCGGCTGGGGTGGCCACAGAAAGCAGGGACTGAGCGGGGAAGACTCTTTGCTTGTCATGGGACCCCACCTCCAAGCCACGCTCTCTTACCTTATCCAGGGATGGTGACCACTACGATGCCCTGAGGGACTGCCTCAAGGCCATCTCCCTAAATCCATGCCATCTGAAAGCACACTTCCGCCTAGCCCGCTGCCTCTTTGAGCTCAAGTACGTGGCTGAGGCCCTGGAGTGCCTGGATGACTTCAAAGGGAAGTTCCCGGAGCAGGCCCACAGCAGTGCTTGTGATGCGTTGGGCCGTGACATCACGGCCGCCCTCTTCTCCAAAAATGATAGTGGTGAGTGGGCACCGAGGAGGGGCTGCTGTCACTCTTCCTGTTTGAGGAGCCACATGACATTCTGGAGAGGACACAGTTCTGGGATTAGAGAGGCCTGGGTTCCGATGCTGAGTCAGAAACCATGTGACCTTGAGACAGCCACTTGGTTTCTTTGAGACTCAGTTTCCTGATCCGAAAAGAAGGAAAGATAGCACCTCCCATTCAGTTTCTATTGAGGATTAGCAATAGCCTGTGTAGAGCCCCTGGTATAGTGCCTGGGACTCAGGATAACAGTAAGCTGAGCCCCAGTCAGGCCATGTGGCTTATAGGGTGTTCTCACCCACTCATAGACAGGGCCTTGGGCATCTGAGTGGGGGCAGCAGGTGGCGGTTGTGCTTATTCCCATTGGCACACCTGTAGCAGAGACAGCAGCAGAGGGCAGTAGAAGTACCTGGGTGCTGGGTGTGGAGCCTCGGGTCCCAATCTCAGTTCTGCCGTGTGGTAACCTTGGGTAAAGTGCAGCCCCTGTGAACCTGCTGCCTTACCTGCACAGAGATCATGCCAGTGATTCATTTGTTTGAAGTTATCAAGCACCTACCATGTACCAGGCACTGTGCTCGGTCCTGGGAATACAGCTGGAACAAGTCAGATGGGATCTCTCTATTCATGGAGTTTACGCCTAGTGAAGGAACCAAGTGATGAAGGAGAAACAGTGCGATGAGTGTCGTGGGGACCTGATATGTTAGAGTGTAGGTATATGGGGGAGCGCTTGACGGCAGTCGGGGGTTCTTGAGGAAGAGACATTTAGGCTGCGATCTCAAGGATAAGGAGGAGCAAGAGATACAAAGTGTAGCTGTGGGAGGAGAATAGTTCCTAGCATAGGGACCAGCATGTACAAAGGCCCCAAAGCAGGCAGAAACAAGGCACTTTTAAGGCACTGCAAAAACAAGTGTGATTTTACCCAAGACCCTTAACCCTACATCAGTGCCTCAGTTGGGATCCAGGATAACTTGTCTTCCAGAGAGGAAGGGTTTGGACCTCACTGCCTTCGGAGCTGTGGGTCTGTTTAGAAAAGTCACCTCCTCAAGCTTGCTTGGTAGTGCTTCACCCTCCCCTCCCTGCCCCTCACTTCCACAGAAACAGACCTTGGGTCTGTGCATCCTTGGGGCTTCCAGACATTATTCAGGGACCTGAGCCAAGACCCCCTGGCATCAGAGGTCTCTTCCTGAATATCCTCAAGGACTGGGTCCAAAGATGCTTCTCTCCCACAGTCGTTTGCGGTTTTCCAGGGCAGCGGTCTAGGCGGGCAGCCCATGTTGCTAGTATGTGGGCTGCAAACAGGACTGCGGTGGGGGGACTAGGGAGGGAAGAGAGGTCCTGGACTCTCACCTTTCTGTGCTTTCTGCCCTCAGAGGAGAAGAAGGGAGCTGGTGGTGGTGGCGGCGGCCCGGTCCGCCTCCGCAGCACCAGCCGCAAGGACTCCATCTCCGAGGATGAGATGGTGCTGCGGGAGCGAAGCTACGACTATCAGTTCCGCTACTGTGGCCACTGCAATACCACCACGGACATCAAGGAGGCCAATTTCTTTGGCAGGTCCGAGGCCTTGAAAAGGAGCAGGGCACAGCCTGGTGGGGCAGCAGGAGGTTGCGGGGCGTGAGGGCATAACTTCTCTTTTCTTTTTTTAAATTATTGTTGTTCAAATACAGTTGTCTGCATTTACCCCCACCAGGGCATAACTTTCCTTTCTTTTTATTTTTTTAATATTTTATTTATTTACTTATTTATTTTTTAAGATTTTATTTATATATTTTTAGACAGAAGGGAAGAGAGGGAGAAAGAGAGGGAGAGAAACATCAGTGGGTTGCCTCCCACATGGTCCCCACTGGGGACCTGGCCTGCAACCCAGGCATGTTCCCTGACTGGTAATAGAACTGGTGACCCTTTGGTTCGCAGCCTGCACTCAATCCACTGAGCCACACCAGCCAGGGCTATTTGTTTATTTTTAAAGAAAGGGGAAGGGAGGAAAGAAACATCATTTGGTTGCCTCTCATGTGGCCCCCCACTGGGGACCTGGCCTGCAACCCAGGCATGTGCCCTGACTGGGAATTTAACCAGCGACCCTTTGGTTCACAGCCTGCACTCAATCCACTGAGCTATACCAGCCAGAGCATGACTTTTCTTAAAAGATTTTTTTTTTTTTTTAATTTTTTGTTTCTTTTTTTTTTTTTAAAGATTTTATTTATTTATTTTTTAGAGAGAGGGGAAGGAGACAGAGAGGGAGAGAAACAGCAATGTATGGTTGCCTCTCACATGGCCCTCACAGGGGACCTGGCCTGCAACCCAGGCATGTGCCCTGACTGGGAATCGAACCGGGACCGTCTGGTTCCCAGCCCGCGCTCAATCCACTGAGCTACACCAGCCAGGGCTCTTAAAAGATTTTATTTATTTATTTATTTATTTATTTATTTTTAGAGAGGGAGAAAAGAGAGAGGAACATCTATGTGTGGTTGCGTCTCAAGCACCCCCTACTGGAGACCTGGCCTGCAACCCAGGCATGTGCCCTGACTGGGAATTTAACCAGTGACCCTTTGGTTTGCAGTCCAGCACCCAGCCCACCGAGCCATACCAGCCAGGGCATATTTATTTCCTTTTAGAGAGAGGGGAAGGGAGGGAGAAGGAGTGGGAGAGAAACATCAGTGTGTGAGAGATATATCAATAGGTTGCCTCTCACATGCCCCCAGCTGGGAACCTGGCTCGCAACCCAGGCGTGTGCCCCGACTAGGAATTGAACCGGTGACCCTTTGGTTCCCAGGCTGGCAGTCAATCCACTGAGCTACACTAGTCAGGGTGGGGAATAATTTTTCCAGAAAACTCTCAAATCCAAGCTCTGCCTCTATACCCTTAGGCAAATGGCTTCGCCTCTGTGGGCCTCAGTTTCTTCATCTATAAAATGAAACCAACCACCCCCACTCATGGAGCCATAATGAGGTGTAATGAGGTCATTCATAAAAATATCTAGTGCGGTACCCGGACTGTTCCTCCATCCCCTACCTCCTCCTCCCTCTGTCCCCATGTGCTGAGTTTGGTTTCTTTATCTGGCTGCTTGGAGCCTCCCCTCTGCTGGGGGTATGGGGTGAGGGCCCTCAGAGGCTAGCAATCTTGGCACGACTATCATATGCTGAAAACAGTCCCTCAGGTACTGAGGGGCAGAGCCCGCACCCCAGACACCCAACCCTCCTTTGCAGCTGCTGCGCTTTCTTTAGGAGGCAAGACACATGAACATGGACCGAGAATCTCTCCACCTGAATCCCCCTAAATGTCCACATGTGTGAGGGCAGATGCACTGTAGGGTTTGGGGGTCTTGATTCAGTAAGACCAGGACTACTAAAGGAAGGCTTAGACAAAGGTGTTCCCCAGAGACACAAGGTACGGTCCTGGCACCCAAGGAGCTTAGGGTGTGCTTTGGGGGATAGTGTCTTGGAGGGGCCCAGGCAGCCCCTGACCCTGAGTTTATGAGAACAGTTCGTCCTGGCTGGCATGGCTCAGTGGGTTGGGCACCGGCCTGCGAACTGAAGGGTTGCTGGTTAGATTCCCCGTCAGGGCACATGCCTGGGTTGCTGGCCAGGTCCTCAGTAGGGATTGTGAGAGGCCATGTTTCTCTCCCTCTTTTTCTCTCTCCCTTCCTCTCTCTCTAAAAGTAAATAAATAATTTAAAAAGAGAAAGAACAGTTAAACAGTGACTAGAGCTCTGCAGTGTGGAGACGACTACCATGTGCTGAGTCAAGTGAAGACCTTGGAGGTTGGGGGGCTGAGCAGCTACAGAATTCCCTACTCCCTGTTGCCCTAAGCCACACAGCCTCTACTTGAGGCTGTAGAATACTACCCCACCTGACCCCCCTGTCCTCTGCCCCTCCCCCCCGCCAGCAACGCCCAGTACATCGTCAGTGGCTCTGACGATGGCTCCTTCTTCATCTGGGAAAAGGAGACCACCAACCTAGTCCGCGTGCTCCAGGGGGACGAGTCCATTGTCAACTGCCTGCAGCCACACCCCAGCTACTGCTTCCTGGCCACCAGCGGCATTGACCCTGTTGTACGGCTCTGGAATCCCCGGCCAGAGGTGAGGCTATAGACATGGCCAAAGCCAGACGGGGAGGGTAGGGGTGGGCCCTGGGCAGGGCCTCCAGCTGAACCTTTGACAGTTGGGAAGGGAAGTGAGTCACATGGAGGATAGAAGCTGCTAGGGTAAGTGAGCTCTCACTAGAGGGCCTAAGGCTGTGTGAAGGTGGGAGCCCTTGAGTTCTTACAGTTCCAAATGCAGTGGACGGTTCCAGGGTCAAGAGTTGGCTCCTGCCTCTGAGGACCATCTCTCTGAGCAAGCTGTGAAGATGTGTCTCGCAACAGGACTTAGTAACCAAGCACAGGGCAGGGAGGGAGCCGGAGCAGCACAGTCCTGAGAACAGGGCCTCAGGCTCCCTAGGTGCTCTGCCCCTTGCACCAGAGGCCTCTCGCTCAGTCCCGTGGAAGAAGTCAGGCTTCCGAGTCTGATGGGCCTGCGTTTGCATCCTGGTCCCTACACTCACTGCCTGAGGGACATAACCATCTCTGACCAGGCCCTTGTCATCTCTGAACTGGGGTGGGGTGGACAGGAGCACCTCCAGAGGTTGCTTTAAGGATTAAAGAAGTGGCGCCTGTGAAGTGTCCCTCGGGGCACGGTGGTCCCCTCCACCCCACCTCCTCCGTCTTCCCAGCTGGCAAAGCCGAAGGCACGTGCTTTATCTAATTCCAAAGTCAGTTTGCTATGGATTTTAAAGAGAGCCTACTGGGTCCTCCCTTCGTGGAGAGAAAAAGAAGGATAAAGGGACGGCTGTTGGGAGTGGCCACAGCCACGAGTTGGTGGGGAGAGTTGTGTCTGCACCCCCACACCGGGTATCTAGTCTGTGTGCCCACATATGGGTCCCCTATGTACAGGTACTGATGTGGTACGTCCCCATCGTTTTCTGGTGTGGACCGCCCCGTGTGTTCCCTGGTGTGTGTGTCCCGGCATGTGCATCTCCCATATACATCCCAGGGCATTGTGTTCCCTCCCACGTGAGCCCCGCCATGTATACAACCCCTGTGGGGGCGGGGGTGACCTGTGCATATCCCAGTGTGTATGTTCCCTCTACCCATGCACACACATGAACAAACTGGTATGAACTCACAGACACCTGGTGCGCACATCCCCTCCATGTGTACAGCTCAGCTGGTGTGTGCGTCCCCCGCACATACACCCCAGGCATGTGTGTGCCTCCCCCATGTATCCTGCTGTTCCCTCCCCGCAGAGCGAAGACCTCACAGGCAGAGTTGTGGAGGACATGGAGGGCGCTTCCCAGGCCAACCAGCGGCGCATGAATGCAGACCCGTTGGAGGTGATGCTACTCAACATGGGCTACCGGATCACAGGCCTGAGCAGCGGGGGCGCTGGGGCCTCTGACGATGAGGACAGCTCGGAGGGCCAGGTGCAGTGCCGGCCCAGCTAGACCCTCCCAGCCCTGGTCCCTGGACCCTGCGACGGGGTGGACCCTCCGCCCTGGGCAGGAGGTCAGGGGGTTCTGTTTTGGTTTGTCTTCCCCCCACCCCATGTTTTTATTTCCCTCATTTTGTTTGTTAGTTTGGCATTGGGGGTGGGGTTGCTACAACTTGCTGGCTTTCAGACTTTGGGGCAGATTGCCCTTGACTGACCCCAGCCCTGAGCAAAAGAGCAGGAGGGGAAGCCCCTCCCTATGTGCCCAGCCTCCCGCTTCCAGGTCCCTGGAGGGCTCTGGCCTGCCTCAGGTATGGAGGCCAGGCTGAAACCATCTTCAAGGACTGCCTACCCTTCAGTTGGAGCAGGGAGGGGAGTGGGATTCCACTCTGCAAGGGCTAGCCTTGACCTGTTGCCACTTTTGCTCCTGACTGGCAAGGCTAGCTCCCCCCAAGGTCTTCAGGGAAGGTTCTGGAAAAGGATGAGGTCCCACCCTCCCTCCAGAGCCACTGTGTCAGGGTGGAAGCAGAAAGAAGGACAGGAGCCCTGGAACGGACAAAGCCAGGCTACTGCGCCTGCTCTCTGCCCACCTCTGGGGCTCAGCCTTTCCTGAGGACCCTGGTAAGGGCGGGGCACCACAGTGTACCCTGCCCGCCCTCGCCCTCGCCAGGCCTTCCACACACGGCCACTCTCCTTTCTCAGGCGCTCCTGGCCTCACTGTGACCTTTCTGCCAGAGCTCTCAGCCAGACCTACTCTTGCTGAGGTGGCGCTCCCTGCTAAGGGCCCTTCTCGCCCTTTCTGCCCTCCCTCCCACCCCACATGTAGAGCCGCCACAAAGACCAAAGAAGTGATGGCTTTTCTCTGTCCCCTGCTACTGTGGGGGGAGGAGGGTGAGTCTCCTGAGCCACTCAGATGGGAAAGTCCCTAACTCAGCCCCCTCCCCCCTCAGCAGCCCTAAGCTTTACACTGGATGCAGCGGTCACCCCACCACTCACCAAGCCTCCCCCTCTCTGCCTCCTTGGCTCTCAGCTCAGGAGCTGCTCCTGGTAGTTGGTTCATCCTCCCTCCGCTCTCCCTCCTCCTTCCCCTCAGTGCTTCCTTGGCTCCAGCCCTCCAGCTGCAGCCTCTGGGGAGAAGCAGCCTCCCTTCTTCTTCTCCCTCCCTCCTTCCGCCCCTGTCTCTGCCAGGTGCCTCCTCTCAGCCAGGCTCAGAGCAGCCCTGGAGACAGGAGGGCCATGTTAAAAGCTTTTTCACAGTTTTAAGAAGACACGAAGGGGGAGGGGTGAGGATAGTGGTGGGGGGTCTGGCACCATCTCATCATTGCTTTAATCCCAGCAACACAGGTGGCAGCTTCTTTCCCTTCCTCTCCACCCCAGTCCTTCTTCCCACCCCTCTCTTCTAGCTTGGTAATGAAGTGTATTTATTGGCGAAGGAAACAGCTGCTGCTGCTTCTCCTGCTGCTGGGACTTGCTCCCCTGTTTCTTCTCCATGACCTTTCTCCAGCCAGGGAGGGGAGAGCCGGGTGTACTGGGGCTGGGCCCTGGGGCCCATGGACCAGCAGGGCCCCTTTGCTTTCCTGTGTTCCAGCTGCCCACCATTTCCTGTCTCCCTGCGTCCCGCTCTCCCTCCCTGCCCTCTGTGCCCTGCCTGTCAGCCCCGGCCCTGCAGTGTGGAGACACATAAGCCTTACTGTCCTCTGGGGGCAGGAGCCGAGCCTTTTGTTGCTCCGCTCCCAGGAGAGTGAGGGTGACACAATTGATTAAAACCGTTTTGTTCTAGGTGTGGCTGGTGGCATTTGTGGGGTACAAATGGGTCCTGGGACCAAAGTGAGGATACCTGATCTCACACTTCTGTGCTGTGTGACTCTGAGTGGCCACACCTCAATCGAGCAGGCGGATGAGGACTGCCTTGGAAGGGTCCCTGTGAGTGGTGGCCGCCAGTCCTAGGAGGGCTGAGTCCAGAGCCTGCCGCTGGTGGCTGTGATTTGCAGCCATCAGCTCTCACTCCCCAGGCTGTTTTCTCACCTGTGAGATAAGGAGGCTGGGGTCTTGATGGTTTCAAACTTTTTTTTTTAAAGATTTTATTTATTTACCAGTATTTTCAGAGAGAGGGGAAGGGAGTGGGGAGGAGAGGGAGAGAAACATAGACTGGTTGCCTCTTACATACCCCCCAGTCAGGGGCCTGGCCCAAAACCTAGGCATTTGCCCTGACCTGGAATCAAACTAGAGACCTTTCGATTTGCAGGATGATGCCCTACTCACTGAGCCACACCAGTCAGGGCCAAACTTTTAAATTAGAACCCAAACAGGAAGTGGACATTTTACATTGTGAGCCAAGATACCTATGCTTATTTGTACGTGCATGTAATGAACATAAGTTTTACACAATAATATCCTTGCTACAGGCAATGAGCTCCATTTACCATTTTGTTTTATTAAAGAGAAAAAAATGTTGGTTTTAACCCACTAAATTGATTTCACAGCCTGCGGGGTGGGAGGGTTGGGTTTTTTTTGTTTTGTTTTGTTTATTTTTTTTTAAGATTTTTATTTATTTATTTTCAGAGAGAGGAGAAGGGAGGGAGAAAGAGCAATGTATGGTTGCTCCTCACATGGCCCCCACTGGGGACCTGGCCCGCAACCCAGGCATGTGCCCCAACTGGGAATCGAACCGGGACCCTCTGGTTCCCAGCCCGCGCTCAATCCACTGAGCTACACCAGCCGGGTGTTTTTTTTTTAAGTGTGTCCTGGATTAGAGGATTTCTTAGATCAGAGGTTCCCAGACTTTGTCAGCTCACAGTTCTCACCCCCACCATTAGAGTCTCAGGAGTTATTTTCATGGAGCCCCTCACCCAAAAGAAGTACCTCGCAGTTTGATTTAATAAGCAGTTAAATCAATAAGAATACATGTCTTACCACATCAGTCATCATTTTGAAAATGATACATATAAACGAGAAGAAACAATACTGTTGTTTCTCTCTTAAGGAACCGTACTGACTAGTGGGATCTGTGTGCTTGTCAGGCACTGAAAAACACGTCGAACTCTCTAGTCACATTGGAAACCACCGCCCCTAATTCCTGTTGCACATTGACTTTTATTTGCTTTTTATCACTGCAGCCACTAAAAACCCAGCTTTTCAAAGGTGACAGTCAAAGGGATGTCACGCAGCCAACAGGTGTTGGATATCTCAAATTTAAAATGCCCTACTGTGCCCCCTGTGAATTTGATGCGGCACCCTAAGGTGCCTTGATGCACAGTTTGGGAACTGTGGTTCAGTCCTGTGGAAACACCAGTGTCACTACTGAAATCTTGTTATTCTTCTGTTTGCACATTTGCAAAGAACCAGGCCAGGGCCAGCAGGGTACACTCAGCTTAGTACAGGAGACTGACAGGGAAGAGGGCCTGCCAGAGGCACAATAGGTGGTGCTAGGGAGCAGGTGCTGCGGGTTGGTATCAGTCCTCTGTGTTCCCAAACTGACGTCTGCAGAAGCTTTTTCAAAACATTTGCAGACCAGGCAAGGGAAAGATAATGTTCCAGGCCAAGAGAGTGTAATGCAAAGTCCCAGAATCCCTCATGGAACCTGAGTAATTCAGTTCAGCTGCATTGCAAAGGGAGGGGTAGGCCATGGACTGAAGGGGCAGTCAAATTGTGGAGGATGTCCTCTGCTTGGTGAGAGAATGTTGGCTTAATCCTATAAGCCAGGAGGGGCCGCTGGAAGACTTTACTGGGGCTCCCTTTCATTTGGAGTTGGCACTCCTTGTCATTGTTTTTAATGGACTATTGTTTAGGGCAGTTTTAGGCATACAGAAAATTGAGTACATAGTACAGAGAGCCCCAGATGCCTCCTTTCTCCCTGGTTCAGTTTCCCCTATCATTAACATCTTCATTACTATGGTACATTTGTTATAATTAATGAACCAATATTGATACATTATTTATTTATTTTTAAAATTACTTTATTGTTGTTCAGTTACAGTTGTCTGCATTTCCCACCACCACCACTCCCCTCGCCCCAGCCAAACCCACTATTGATACATCCATGAAAGAAAGAATTATTAAATTGGACTTTAAAAATTGCTCTTGGAAATCACTGTTAAGAGAATGAAAAAGACAAGGACAGAAAACATTTGCCAAATGCATCAGATAAAGGACATGTATCCAAAACATACAAAGAAGTGATATGAAAACAACGCAATTTTAAAAATGGGCAAAAGATCTGAATGGACACTTTACCAGAGGATATACAGGTGATTAATAAATATAGGAAAAGGTATTCATTATGTCATTAGGAAATTACAAATTAAATCCGTGAATTACCACTGTATACCTTAAGGATGGCTAGAATCCAAAAAACCGACACCACCAAAAGCTGACTAGGACGTGGGAGTGACAGGAACTCACTGCTGGTGTGAGAGAAAAATGGTGCAGCCACTTTGGAAGACTGTTTGGCAGTTTCTTACAAAGAAATATAGCCTTACATAGGATCCAGCAATCACTCTCCTTAGTATTTACCCAAACGAGTTGAAAACTTAGGTCCACGCAAACACCTACGTGAGTGTTTACAGCAGCTTTATTCATAATTGCCAAAATCTGAAAGCAACCAATAAGTCCTTCAAAACGTAAATGGATAACCTGTGGTACAGCCATACAATGGGATATTATTCATTGATAAAGAGAAACGAGCTCTCAAGCCACAGAGACATAGAGAAAGAAACCTTAAATGCATATTGCTCAGTGAAAGAAGGCCAGTCTGAAAGCCACATTGTAGGATTCCAGCTAGATGACATTCTGGAAAAGGCAAAACTAGAGACAGTAAAGAGATCCGAGGTGCTCCATTTTTAATGTGCTTCCGCACGTGTGACTCATCCAGAGCTCTCACCAGCCCTGCTGATAGCCTGGGGCTCAGATAAGCCCACACAGTGAGTGCACCGCAAAACAGAAACAGACATCAGAATTGGGCCCCCTGTGTTTGCGGTGGGCAGGTGTAGCCCCAGAGGCCGACTGCCAGTCTCTGTGCTAGGAGCGTGCTGAAATGTGGTTGCAGAGCTTCTGGGGCAGTAAGAGATCCTCCAGCTCAGAGGATCTTAGTTCTGACCACACATCAGAGTCACCCAGGATACTTTAAAAACTACCAGTGGCCCACCCAAAATTCTGTTTTAATTGGTCTGAGGCGGGGCTCGGGCATCCATCCCTTATTTTCAGCATCTGAGATTCATTCTAATTACCACCAGAGCTGAGAACCACTGCTCCAGCCCAGTCCCCGCATTGTACAAAGTGGGACAAGGAGTTGCAAAGAGGGGCAGGAGAAAGGGATGGGCTGCCTAAAGACCCCAATGATTAGAAGCAAACCCAGGTCTGGATCCCTAATCTCTGATTCCTGGTCCAATTCTTGAAAAATCATTTTCTTATTCAGTGTGTGTCTGGCATTGGCTTAATGGAAAGGCGCACAACACACTAGTCCCTGCCCTCCTGGAGCCTCCACAGTGTCTGGAAGAAGTGAAATAGCAAAGATGGGGGTTGTGCAAGATCCCTGCCTGTTGTAGTTCACTGGAAACTGTGAATGCGTCCCCATACATCCGCCGTCGAGCGCACTGCTGTGCGCCGGGCTCCGTGTCCGGCCAGGGAAGCAGGCAGGAGGCACTCTGTTGTCCGGCCTCCTGCTTCCTGCTCCCAAGGCGTTTCTTTTTTACTTAGAGAAAATAGGTCGGGCCTGGGGGAGGAGGGTACAAGGGGACTAAATGGTAATGGGGAAAAAAACAGTAAAGATTAAATTTTAAAAAAGGAAAGAAAATAGGCCCTGGCCAGGTGGCTCAGTTTGTTGGAACATCATTCCATAAGGTCATGGGTTTGATTCCTGGTCCGGGCACATGCCTAGGTTGCTGGTTCAATCCCTGGTTGGAGCATGGACAAGAGGCAGCTGATTGATGTTTCTCTTTCCCTTCCTCTCTCTTTGAGATCAGTGAACAAACATGTCAAGTGAGGATTAAAAAAAAAAAGGTTCTGGTCTGATGAGGCCATAGTTTGCACCTATGTGACAGTCACTTACAAAATCCCAGTCTGGCCTCATCCACTCATTAATGGCCGTAAAAGAGGTCATCAGCAAAGACAGCCCAGGTTTGAGGTTCAGAACCCCAACTCTGCCTAATACATGTTTAGACCTCAGGAAAGTTCCTGAACCTCTTTGAACCTCTCATTTGCTTTATCGGTAAAATGAGTGTTATGATGCTGCTCTAGTTATTTTACCACATTGTAAGGCTCCAAATCATAGCGAGATTATGCGCAGTGAAGTGCTGTTGAAGCTGGTAAGAGTCCTCCAGGATGAGGTCTGGTGTTAACTGCTGTAATGGCTAACACTGAGTGTTTATTTCAGGCCAGGAACTGTTCAGATGTAGCCTACCAAACCTTACTTGATGTGAATTATCGTTTCCCATTTTAGAGATGAGGAAACGGGTGCCTTGACAGGTTCGGTTACTTTCCTAAGGTATGACAGCCACTGACAAAGGTTCAGACACTGGGCTTGCTGGCTGACTCGCAAGTTTACCTGTTCAACCATGGTGCGTTACTGCTCACCTGGGAGTTGGAGACTTAGATTCTGGTCCTTGCTGTGCTTTCTACAATCTTGGGTAAGTTTGTCCATTTGTAAAATGAAATGGAAAAGAAAATCGCAAACTCTGATATCTAAAGGGTCAGAAGGTCTGTTTTCAGACGGTCCTCTCCTCACCACGGAAAGGTCTGACGGCATCCTGAAAGACAGTCTAGGGCTGCGTGGGGAGAATCCCAGTCTCCAGGAAACAGAGAAGGTAGTGAATGGAACAGAGGTAGAAAGGCTGCAGAGAGACGACACAGCCCTCCCACACTGCGTGACGCCCAGCAGCTCCTCTGACCTGCAGCGGCAACGGCCCCTGGCTCAGCCTTGCTTCCCTGGGTTATTGATTGAGGTGATTCTCCCCCGAGCCTTAAAGGAGGCCACCTGTGGTCAACAAATAGCTCCAGTGACATTCCCTGAGCACTTCCTATCTGCCGGGTGCTGTGCGGAATACAGGAACCAATAGATCCAGTCAGTCCCCTTCTCAAGGAGTTCACTGTCTCTTGGGGGAGACGGATATGTAAACAGCTAATGCTAATGCAAGCACACATGAATATTCAATAGGTAGAAACAGCCTCCGTGCTCTGGGAGCAAAGAGGGAGCATTTGCCAGAAACCTTGAAAGTGGTGTAGGAGAAGAGGGGAAGGGCATTCTGCTGAAGGAACAGTGTGAGCAAAGGCATGAGGTATGCAGTGCAGGTTTCTGTTCTCTGACAGGCCCCAGTGAGGTTAACTCCAAGCAAGTCCCAAGGGAGACAGCGATGAGCTGGAAAAGAAGGATGGAGTTTGGAGCCAGACCATGGGGCCCTCGAATGCCAGAGTGAGGAGTGAAATGGCCTGAGAGAGGTAGAATGTGAGCCCTGGAACTCATACATGGGGCCAACTGAGGGGACTTCCACCAAGAGAGGACGTGCCCCGAGTTCACCCTTCAGACAAGCAACATCTTACCCTCCAAGCTTTCCCAGTTTAACAGTCCCAGCTCTGCCTCCCTTCCCTCCCCCAGCCTGCCCTATAAGTGGATCCAGATGGTCATTCCTATTTTAGGTTGGGGTGTGTGTTGGGGGAGGGGTAGCTATGAGCCCTATCAATCCTTTCCTGAGCTCTCTGTTAGAGGAGCTTCTTCCAAGACCCTGCTGTGATCCTGAGCCTGGAAGGAAGTGTTAGTCTTTGATGGAGATTTCCCATCTGGCTGTGGGCGATAGGGGTG
Source organism: Micronycteris hirsuta (assembly GCA_004026765.1). Lineage (NCBI taxonomy): Eukaryota > Metazoa > Chordata > Mammalia > Chiroptera > Phyllostomidae > Micronycteris > Micronycteris hirsuta. The sequence continues at coordinate 109,217 of PVJI01002640.1, read as the reverse complement.
GCAGCAGCAGAGGAGGCAAGGGCATAAACCAAGGAGGTTTTTAGAGCGGGTGAGAGAAACAAGGTGATGTGTATGTGTGAGAGGGCGCCCTGTGGATGGGCTGTGGTGAGGAGCGAGCCTGGTGTTGGGGCACCAGAGCAGTCGGAGAAGGAGCTGACTTCGCCCTCCAGCTACCTGGCCTTCTGCATGTGCCTGCATCTGCAGCTGCCAAGGCCAAGGGTAGAATGGGGCAGGCTGTGGGGAAGGGAGCTAGGGCTTTCTGGTCAGACCCTACTCCTGAACATTGTGCTTATCAACCTCCATGGGCCCCTTTAAAAAGCTTGGAGCACCCAAAGGTAGCCGGTGATAAGCTAGGCTGCTGCCCTTAAGACTGTAGCTGGCATGTGACACTAAGCTTATAAATATTTGCCATTAATTCAATTTAGAGAATATGTATTAAGCAAATGCTATGTTCTACACACTACTAGGCATCGGGGTTACAAAAGTGAACAGGGAGTTTCTGCCCTCGAGTTTCCAGCTTAGTGGGGGAATCCAAAGGACACAGCTACAAATGTGCTATGAGGAAAAAGAACAGGTTGTTCCAAGGGAGATTGCCAGGGGCTTGCTTGCTTTTTTTTTTTTAAGATTTTATTTATTTTTAGAGAGGGGAAGGGAGGGAGAGAAACATCAATGTGTGGTTGCCTCTTGCGCACCCCACTGCTGGGAACCTGGTCCACAACCCAGGCATGTGCCCTGACTAGGAATCAAACTGGCGACCCTTTGGTTCACAGGCCTGCACTCAATCCACTGCACCACACCAGCCAGGACAGGGACTTTCTAATTTAGATTGAGTGGCCAGGGAAGGGATCTCTGAGAAAGTGACATTCAATATGAGATGAATGGAAGCTAGCCAGTGTAAGTGTTAGGGGTCGGGGGATTTCAGCCAGAGGAGAACAGTGTGTGCCACATTCCTGGATGTGAAAGAGCACATAAGAGGAACTAAACAAAGGTCAGGGGAGCTATAGTGTATTGAACACATAAGGGCAGGGTCCAGACCCAGGCCTTGTCAACCATGGTAAGATATTTGTGTTTATCTGAAGTGCAGTGGGAAGCCACCAAAGGTTGTCAGGTTAAATGCAGTACTTGTGTTAGTACTACCAAATTTGTGGCGGGTCCTAAGAAAGACTTAGGTTGTTTATTCGTTCATACCTACAACAAGTGCTTAAGGGGCACCCATAAGCCCTGTGCTAGAATTATGTGTTGACAGTGATGGTAAAGGAATGTCTAAGGCACAGACCTTCCTCAGAGCCTGTGATTCAGAAGAGATTAGATAACTGTAGTGATTGAATTGAGAAGTAATGTAATTTATTCATTTGACAAACACTGCACATCTAACCTATTCCAAACCCTATGCTAGATGCTGGTTGCTGCCCTTCAAGGACCACACACTACACATGGGTCACAGGAGAGGCACAAACATACTTAACAAATTTTGAGTGGGTTAGACTCGTTTTCAGTTGTGATATCTTTGAGGCCTTTCTAAAACATCCATTCAGTCATTCAGTAAACCAATAAATATCTAGCGGGCATCCACTCTGCACTAGGAACTATGCTAGCTACTGAAATCAAGGACCTTGGAGTTTTATAACAGAGACAGATATACCCCTCAAAATGCATTAAAATATTAGGACAGGAGCTTTTCTGCAGACCAGTGTTGAAGGAAGGTAATTCAATGAAAGACCTTCCCAAAAAGGCCTAACTCCCACCTTCCTGCGTAGACTTGTCCCTATCTCCCTCTGGCCTGGTTTTTAGTTGCTGTCTTCCTCCTTGCCCCCATTTCCCTTTGCCACCCCAGCATATTCTATTTTGTCCATTTTGGCATCTTTAAAATAGTCTCCAAAAATCCAAGATTTGAGCCTAACTTTACATGATTGTGTGTGATCTCAGACAAAATTGTAACTTCCCTGAGCCTCAGCTTTCCCTTTTGTACAATGAAGGGATCAGATTGCATCTAAAGCTTGTGATTTACTCCAGCCAAGGTGATATTCACACTCCTGCACACTGTGCTCTCTTAAGTCCTTTCTTTGCACGGCTGCACGTATCCCTCCACCCCCACCTCCGTGCCACCTGGCAAACATCAAGAGACAGCTCAAATGTCTTCAGGCAAATGTCTCCTACTTCAACACACACGCCACACACAATATTTTAGTCTGTCCTTTGTGCTACCACTGCCTCGTGAGAGAGCACAGACTGAAAAGGACAAGGGAGACAGACTTGGGTTTGAGTCGTGGGCACTCACCACCCCTTGAGCCTCAATTGCTCATTTGTAACCTGGAGGAAATATCTAAATTCATATGTCTAACCAATTTATGGCGATTAAAAACTATGTCAACTGCTTGGCACCGAAGAAGTGCTCGATAAATAGCAACTGTATCACACCTTTTAGGACCGAGACCTCCGCTTAATGAATTAGAGTTCTTGGTCGGTCTCTCGCGCCAGACTGCGCGCTGCCTGAGGGCATCTCTTTCACAGCTGTACTGTGTAGGCTCAAACCCCCTGGGCTGGAAGACACCGAGAGACAAGGGAGAAAGGGGAGACAGGCAGCCCGGTCCCGGAGGGACGCGACTCCAGTTCCCAGGGGGAAGGCCAAACCGTGCGGACCCCACCTCCGGAAGTGACGCTACGGGAGGGGGGGAGAGGCGCCGGGGCGGGGCGGGGCGGAAACGGAAGGAATTTCGCCGCTCCTGTTGCCGCCGCCGGCACCCCCGCCCGGAATGGCGGAAGTGGAGGCGCCGACGGCGGCCGAGACGGACAAGAAGCATTTCAGCGGCGGCGCCATGGACGTGGAGCGGAGCCGCTTCCCCTACTGCGTGGTGTGGACTCCCATTCCTGTGCTTACGTGAGTTTCCTCTGGTATCCGCCTGGGGACGGGGAGAGCCTGGGCACGCGCGGCGTCCATGGGGCGCCCCCGGGCCAGCCTCCGGCCCCGATCCACAGCAATCCCTTCCTTTGGGTCCGGCCTTCAGATCTTGCCCCGCGCAGTGCCAGTTTCTGCTGATGATGGGACGGACACGATCCCCGGGCCCTCATTGCATCGGTCTAGTCACGGAGAAAGACAGTAGACCGGCAGCAAGGGTCTGTGGCTAGGAAGTTTGTACAGAAGAAGGGTCCCTAACACGGTCTGAGAAGACATCTTCATTCATTCAGTTTTTTTCATTCATTGAGCAAATGTTTGCTGATCACTTCCTATACGTAAGACATATCCTGCTGGGTCTGGAAGAATTTGGTTGGGGCCATACCAGTTCCTGAGATGTTAACATTGTTAGAACCCCCAGAGTTAGGGAGTCCAACCCTTTTTCTTACAGATGAGACTGGAGATTACACACCATCTCGGTATAGGTCCCAGGGTGCTTGCCTCTCAAAGGTTCTTTCTAAAGCATTAGCCTTTGTCAGGAGAGAAAGGATATATTGCTGCCGCCATTTAGTGAGGAGCTCCTGGTTGTGGAGAGCTGGTTTACCCCCCTGCTTCGGTCTTGACAGCTGATAATAAACCACTCACAGTGCTGGACAGTTGGCCAAGCTCTTTCACACCCATTTCCTCTGAATTTCACAGCTACTTTCACTTGATATTAGCCAAGAGGCCGAGAAGCGATTCACAACCTCTTTCTAAAATATTTCTCAGATGACGAAGCTGAGCGTCTGGAGTCATTCAATATTCTGATCAAGGACACATGCCACTAAGTGGAGGCACCCCAAACTCAGTCTTCTGACTCCTTAACTTTCTGTCTTTGACAGTGTCCTGCCCTCTCTCATCTGATGGGATAGTTTTGTTTCCTCGATCAAGAACAGCCAACTGGTGCGGAGAAGGGATCATTTTTTGCCTTATCTGTTGCTGATCCTAAAATGACCTTCATTTTTGTCTTAAGTAAAAATACTTTGTTTTTGCGTTTTCAAATGCTTATGCACTTGTTTACGAACATCTGAGTCTGAGTTCTTTAAAAATGAAATATATAAGAAAATGTGGCCCTGGCCAGGTGGCTCAATTGTTTGGAGCATTGTCCTGTACACCAAAATGTTGCAGGTTCAATCCCTGGTCAGGGCACATGCTTAGGTTACAGGTTCAATCCCCAATTGAGATGCAAAAGGGAGGCAACCCATCGGTGTTTCTCTCTCTCTCTGTCTCTCTCTCAAATCAATAAACATATTCTCAGGTGAGGATTTAAAAAAGAAAGAGTGTTCATTAATTCATTTAATGTTCTTTAGATTAGTTCTAGGTGCTAAGAATATGCAGTGGTGAGTATAGCATATATGGTTCTTGCTGTCATGGAGTTTAAAGCATGGTGGAAGGAGGTAGTAAACAAGTAAACTCATAAGAGAACTTGTGATAGTGATAGTGCTATGAAGAAAATGAAATGTTAATGGAAGAATTAATAACTGGGAGGGATAGTCAGGGAATATATGCTTTTGCTAACACCTGTCTTGTTATCCTAAGATCTCTTTGATTTTTCTCTGTTCTCAAAACACATTTGTGGAGTCCTCTGCTGTTTAGAGAGCTAGCAGCAACACGAGGTGGAGGCACCATAATCGGCAGTCATCTGGGCCAGAAGCAGTTCCCACCCCATTTCTATTTAGATTTATTTACAGTGTTCATAAGACCAAGATGAATAAACCAGAATGCCCCACTAAAGGGCTCATGTTTCCATAGAAAGGCTCACCCTCCAGCAGCAGGGAGAGAGAAAGACAGGTGAACTACCATCCTAGTGCATTGCGATGACTGCTGACCTAGAGCACAGAACGAGTAGATGTGGCACAGGGACCTGTCATCTGTCTTAGGGTGGGGGATCAGAGAGGAGGCAGCCGAATCCAAAAATCTGTCCACCCCTCAGAGATGTTGACAGTTCTGCATGAAAAGCCAGCTACTAGCTATTACTAATAAAAACAGCTAACACTGGATACTTACTCTGTTCTGGGCCAAACATATTCACTATTTCATTCAGTCCTTACATCAACCTAGTGAAAATAGATACTGTCATCTCCATTTTATAGATAAGGGAATAAAGGCTTAGAAGCCAGTGAGGCTTTTTCCACTGAGGTATTCTACCTTCCCAGATAGAAGCTCCAGGGTTAGTAACTCATTCATTCATTCAATATGTAGTTGTTGAGGACCTGTATGTACTAGGTCTATGTGGAAAGCAGCTGTGAAGGTTCTTTCATGAAACTTCCAGACTGACGAATAATTTCAGAGTTTGTTCTTTGGGGCTTCCCTGGGCACAGGGGTCTGCTGTTGTCTCCAGCCTTCACTCTTAATTTCCATCACCAGCTGCCAGCGTAGCTGTGGTACATGGGGTACTGGTCCCAGATCTCCCCAACTAGATGAAAGGAATTAGGGAGCCAAGGGGGTCCTGAGGCTAGAGCCTGAGAAGCCAGAGAAACAATGAATACTTTCCCATAATTCCGAGTGTCCATCCTGTGGCCACTATGGGTCTTCAGCAACTTACGCTGTGCCAGTCCATCCAATCAAATAGCATGTATTTATTTATCGAACATGTCATTATAATGACATTGAGCAACTACCAAATGCAAGAAGTATACTAAGCACTTTGCAAGCATATCTTACTTAATCCTCATGGTACCCCCCACCCACTGAGGTAATTATCATTACTATCCACCTCTCACTGACAGAGATGGGAATGAGGAATTCACCCAAAGCAAAATCAGGACTCAACCCAGGTCTGACTTCAGAGCCTGACTACTTTTAAATGTGGGACATTCTCTCATTCATAATATAGTCAGTGAACACTTAGCTCCAGCTGCATACGAGGCATTGACTTGGGGACTACTCTAATAAATAGGAAATCCTGCTCTCTTGCAGCTATATACCAGTGGGAAGAGAGAGCCAGTGACCGTGTAAGTAAAGACCATTTCAGAAAGTAGTAGATACTGTAGAGAAATTAAAGCCGAGTAAATGGGATTTGGAGTAATACGACTACTCTTCAAGGCAGGATCAGGGAAGACCTCTGTGAAGTTCCAGTCAAGCTGAGGCCTAAACAAAAAGAAACAGCCAGCACTCTGAAGCTCTGGGGGAAAAGTGTTCCTGGCAGAGACAAATGCAAACTAAGCTTTGGTGCATTTGAGGAACCAGAGGCAGGCAGTGCAGCTAGAGAGAGGCATGAGATGAGAGGACCAGACTGCTGGGAGGAATTCGAAGTGTAAGTGTAACAGGAAGCCATTCATGCGTGTTAAGCAAAGGAATGATGGAATCTGAATTTACGTTCTCAAAAAACCACTCTGGCCCCATCCTCTTAGCTGCTCAGGCTGCAGACCTGGAAGACCTGTATCCTCTAGAGAGTCATAAAACTGTCCCGTCTTTCTTTAAGGATCTTTGATTCCATCGGCTTCTCACCACCAACAACAGTACTGTGGGCAGGGTCACCACCACCTCCTGCCAGTATTCCAGAATAACCCTCTGAACTGGCCGCTCTCCTTCCCTCCACTTCTGTCCCCCTCCCACTGCCCAGACTCAGGCTGCACTTTGCTGCTTTGGAGTTTCACTTTCTGCCTGTAGACATCCTGACTTTCACAGGTAAGGTGGAAAGTCACCTCCTGTGTGAAGTCTCTCCTGACTGCCTCAGCCTCACAGAATCACTTCCTTGAGCTGCGTCTCTCTTGGTTTTGCTGCCACCTCCCTCGCAGGGTGTAGCCTGGAGACCAGCACTTGGCCACTGGCTCTGTGAGTCCTTTTTAAAATAGATCAGTCTCTCCTGCACCTAGGCCTTTAGGGCCGTGGTTCTCAGAAAACAGAGTGCGGGACTCCTTTGTGTTTTCCATATGGGGATCCATATGAGATTTGTCTTTTTAAATGCCCGACGCTTTATTTATTTACTTTGTTAAGATTGTATTTATTTAGAGAGGGGGGGAAAGGAGAGAGAAGGAGAGGGAGAAGAACATCAATACGTGGTTGCCTCTCATGTGGCCCCCACCAGGGCATGTGCCCTGACTGGGAATCGAACCCGTAACCCTTTGGTTCGCAGCCTCCACTCAATCCACTGAGCTACACCAGCCAGGACCCATCCCTTTATTTTTTTTTTTAAGATTTTATTTATTTCTTTTTAGAAAGAGGGGAAGGGAGGGAGAGAGGGAAACGTTAATGTGTGATTGCCTCTTGCACGCCCCCTACAGCAGACCTGGCCCGCAACCCAGGCATGTGCCCTGACTGAATCAACCAGCAACCTTTTGGTATGCAGGCGGGCCTCAGTCCACTGAGCCACACCAGCAGAACAAAATGCCTGTCGCTTTTAAGAATTTGAAATTTTAGCCCTGGCTGGTGTAGCTCAGTGGATTGAGCACGGGCTGGGAACCAGAGGGTCCCAGTTCGATTCCCTATCAGGGCACATGCCTGGGTTGCGGGCCAGGTCCCCAGTGAGGGCCATGTGAGAGGCAACCATACATTGCTGTTTCTCTCCCTCTCTGTCTCCCTCCCTTCCTCTCTCTCTAAAATAAATAAATAAAATCTTAAAAAAAAAAAAAGAATTTGAACTTTTAGTTCCTAATCTCTACCCTTGCACATACAGTTTCATCATTTCCTCAGGGAAGCCTTCCCTGAACTATCCCCACCCACAGATTGGTTAAATGCCTCCCCTACCTTTTTAAAAAACTTTTTATTGAGATATAACATATACCATAAAATGTATAAATCCTAAGTATAGCGCTCAATGAGTTTTTACATATGTGTACTTACGTCACCTAGGTCGATATAGAGAACATTTGAAATACCCAAAGGGCTTCCTTATGCCAGTCAGTTTTACACAGAGATTTCTTCTTTTGCCTTCTAGCACTATAGATTACTTTGGACTGTTTTTGAACTTCATGTAAACAGAATAGTATGTATTGGGTTGACCAAAAAGTCTGTATGGTGTTTTCTATAAAATTAAAGACACATTTTTCATTTTCACCAATAACTTTATTGATTTGGCTATTTCCCACATGGTATAATGTTGATTGTTCTCAATTAATGTCTTGATTTGATCGCTGTCAACTTCATCTGCTCTACCTGACCTCGGAGCTTCATCCAGTGAGAAATCTCCAGCACACAACTTCGTAAACCAGCCCTGGCTGGTATGGCTCAGTGGATTGAGTGCCGGCCTGTGAACCAAAGGGTCACCAGTTTGATTCCCAGTCAGGGCACATGGCTGGGTTGCAGACCAGGTCCCCAGTAAGGGGCGCGCGAGAGGCTACCACACATTGATGTTTCCCTCTCTCCCTCCCTTCTCCCTCTCTAAAAATAAATTAATTAATTTAAAAAAACCTTTGTAAACCACTTTTGACACATTCGATCAGTCACAGTGCCTTCTCCATACACTGCACAGATCTTTTTTTGCATTTTTACCTTTCTGGAAATAATAAAGCTTAATATGCCGAAAACATTGCATATTTTCTTTCATCTTCAATATTAAAATGGCTACACAAACATCCACCAATTTTAGTAACTTTTTTTTTATACACACTGATATGACAGCTGTCGTGATACAATCTAACCAAATTGTTTCGATGAAGTTAAAGACAACTAAATGCTGCTAAAGCCATCTTAAGGGAAAAAACAAACAAACTGTGGCCAACCCAATGTGTACCTTTGCATGCGGTTTCTCTCACTCTGTCTCACGTCTGTGAGACGATGTGTTGTGTGCAGCAGAAATCCGTTCCTTTTCGTTGTTACCTGCTGTTGCATTACGTGGCTGTAACCCAGTTTACCTACTCATTTTACGATTGTTAGACATTGGGATTATTTCATTATTTTTTTAAATCAGCTTTATTGAGCTGTAATTGACAAATAATAAAGTGCATGTACAGGGTCCGGCAGAAGTAACGCCTGCTTGAGTGTGGTTGGTAGAGTGATAACAGGGGTGTAATCATTTATGGTTGTAATTTGAACGTGTCACCTAAAATGTCATATGGTGTACTTGAGTGTGATATTGTTATGTTACGGAATTACATGCTTATGATTTTGTAACAAAAGATTCTGTAATAAAAAAGGGGTGTTACTTGTGCTGGGCCCGGCATTTTCAGTGTGAAGCGTAGTGAGTTTTTGGGTTTTTTTTTTGTTTTGTTTTTCTTTTGTTTTTTTTTTTTAAAGCTGGATTTTTTTTTTTTTTTAAGATTTTATTTATTTATTTCAGAGAGAGGGGAAGGGAGGGAGACAGAGAGGGAGAGAAACAGCAATGCATGGTTGCTCTCACATGGCCCTCACCGGGGAACTGGCCCGCAACCCAGGCATGTGCCCTGACGGGGAATCGAACCAGGACCCTCTGGTTCCCAGCCCGCGCTCAATCCACTGAGCTACACCAGCCAGGGTGCGTAGTGAGTTTTGACAAGCGCTGTTTCCTGCTCGTTTCCGCATGGTGCTGTGAACAGCCTTGCACGGGGCTTTGGTGGCCGCGCGTTCGTTCCTGCTGGGCATGGCGGCTGAGGTGGCGTTGCTGAGGCACGCGGTGGTATGCTCGCCTGGGTCTCAGAAGTAGTAGAAACCATTTATACTGTCACTATCAGTGATTGAGAGTCCAGTTTTGGAACTGGATTTTATTTATTTTTAAGATTTTGAGACTTTATTTATTTTAAGATTTTATTTTTTAGAGAGAGGGGAAGGGAAAGAGAGAGGGAGAGAAACATCGATTTCATGCACCCTCAACTGGGGACCCGGCCCACAACCCAGGCATGTGCCCTGTCTGGGAATCAAACCCTCGACCTTTCCATTTGCAGGCTGATGCTCAACCCACTGAGCCATGCCAGCCAGGACCTCACCCACTCGATGTTATTGCCCTTTTAGTTATATTCTGTGTGGGTGGTGGCATCCTACTGTGCTGTTCATTTGCACTTGCCCCTCTCCTTGGCGTCCCCAGCCCCGTAGCCACCCTGTTGGTACTCATCACACAGTGTCACGGTCACACGCTCTTACACTGGATGGAGTGTCCCTAGGCTCAGCTCCTTCCCTGTCCTTTTTTCTCACAGGTGGTTTTTCCCCATCATTGGCCACATGGGCATCTGCACATCCACAGGAGTCATTCGGGACTTTGCTGGCCCCTACTTTGTCTCGGTGAGTCCCCATTCCTCCCCACTCGGGAGGGTTCGAAGGCTTAGGTGGAAGGTTGGCCCGTCTTGCCTGTGGGCAGCCTCCTGTCTCTCCAAGACCCCAAAGAACGCAGATAGCACGCAGCCCCGGCCTGGCCCCCTGCTCCTCACCAGCCTGTGACCCCTCTACCCCTTCTCTTGCCTCCAGGACAGGCCAGGAGGGCAGTGTGTCCAGAAGGTTTCTTAAGTAACTGACCCAGCCCTTTGCCCACCCCTTGGGTACCGAGACAGGGGTAGGGGTTAGAGGCAAGAGTGGAGAGTCAGACCATCAGGAAGCACATCTCTGGACCTTCAGAAGGTGGGAGTCACAAGGCGGGGGCACAGGGGCGGTTGACACGGTTCCCCGGGGGTGGCCATGGAGAAGAAGGGGTGGGCTTTCTACAACGAATCAGCTGTGTCCTCAGGTCTTTCGGGAGGGGTGCCCAAGACGGGGGCAGTGGGCGTGTTCCAGGTGTGCAGGCAGCATCCTGCCTGTTTTGAGGGTGCAGTTTCATCAGAGGCTGAAATGAAAGGGTCGGGTGGCACTAACCTGTGCATAGTAGTGGTAGTTACGATCATCTTAACACACAGAGGGCTTTCACACCCGTCACTTTCACCGTCACATACTTTTATGATGATTCATCTTTGACCAGAGTCTGCCCCTGCATGTCTCCCACACACCTTACGTGGCACATCTAGGACTTGGCTGAAATGCCCCCCTCATGGAAGAGTTCTCCAGCCCCAGCCCCGTTCACCGTCCTGCTCTGAATGCAGTCAGACGGGCACAGGCAGAGAAGGGCTCTCTGTGGGCACCGCTGTCGGGTCGGGAGGTCGGAGGGTGCCGTCCTTCATCTCTGTGATCAAAGATTGGAGATTGACTCGAGAACTTGGAGAAAATGAGACCCAGGGAGAGTGAGAGAATTACACCACGGGGCTGGCACCCCAAGTCTTTGGTCTTGGCACACAGAGCTCTTGCACCTCTGCCATGCGGCCTTCTCCGCACAGATGAGTCGCTGCTAGCACTTCGCACACCAAGGTTGGGCCCCGCCTCTGCCCGCCTGACATACTAAGTCACTGCACTTCCACCTCCAGCCCAGGCCCGTCTTCCCAGCTGGATGCATGTTCCCCACTGACCTCTGCTCTTGTCCCTCAACAGGAAGACAACATGGCCTTTGGGAAGCCTGCCAAGTAAGTGATGAGCACCCATGTGATAGGCCCTGGAGCCGGGTTCCTCCTGGCTGGGCCCTGTGTCCACAGGCCAGCGAGGCCTTGCCTCAGCTCGGCAAGGCCGTGTTTTCCGCTCCGTCGGAAGGGTGAGGAAAGGGAAGAGACTTGGTCAAGATCACACAGGAAGGAGCAGAGCTGGGACTCACACCCAGGTCTGTCTCACTCCGAAACCTGGACTCGTTCTCCTGCCCCTCCAGGAGCAGGCGCACCCGTTAAGGTGTGAGGGGCGTCGTTCGGAACCGCCCTGGAGGGCTGTGGTTGGAGAGAATAAGAGCAGCCCAAGCCCTCTGGGAGCTGCTGCTAATTCACTTGGGTTTTTGGACTTCATTTTTTCTCCCTTGGTGTGGTTCAGAACACAATGCCTCCATCGTCCGCATGCTCACAGCGGCTTCGGGTGCCGTGTCGCAGCGGCCGTGCTCAGGAGGAGCCGGGCGAGGAGGAGCTGGGGTCCCACACGGCAGGGGAAGCCTTCTGGCTTCCTCCGTTGGCGGGCAGTCCCTGTCCGGGCCGAGTTGATTTCTCACTGGTCCCCTGTCTCTGGGCCAGTGATTTTCAACCTTTTTCATCTCACGGCACACAGAAACTAATTATTAAAATTCTGTGGCACACCAAAAAGTATATTTTTGCCAGTCTGATAAAAAAAAATTAGTCTATTTTTTACTTATTCACACTGGGTGGCTATTGTGTTGGCTGCTGTCTTTTTTTTTTTAAGATTTTATTTATTTATTTTTAGAGAGGGGAAGGGAGGGAAAAAGAGAGGGAGAGAAACATCAATGTGTGGTTGCCTCTCACACCCCAAACTGGGGACCTGGCTCGCAACCCAGGCATATACCCTGACTGGGAATCGAACCAGTGACCCATTGGATTGCAGGCTAGTGCTCAGTCCACTGAGCCACACCAGCCAGAACAAGTTTTTATTTATTTATTTTTAGAGAGAAAGGAAAGGAAGAAGAGAGGGAGAGAAACATCAATGTGAGAGAGATCCATCTATTGGTTGCCTCTCACACCCGCAGCTGGGCACCTGGCCTGCAGCCCAGGCATAAGCCCATCTGGGAATTGAACCGGCGACCTTTCGGTTCGCGGGTCAGCATTCAATCTACTGAGCCACACCACCCAGGGCCATTTTTTTTATTTGACAGTCTAAGGGGGGGAAAAGGTCACTGCCCCTGAGAAAACAGTCAAGTATTGCATGTTTTAAAAATTCTCGTGGCTGGCCCTGGCTGGTGTGGCTCAGTTGGAGCATTGTCCCACAACCAAAAGGTTGTGGGTTTAATTCCCAGTCAAGGCAGATACCTAGTTTGGGGATTTGATCCCTGGTCCTGGAGCGTATGATCCCTGGTCCAAGTGCATACGGAAGAGAGCCGATCGATGTTTCTCTCTCTCTCTTCCTCTCTCTGAAAACAATGAGAAAAGTGTCCTTGGACAAAGATAAAAAGAATTCTTACAGCTGGTGTACCTGCGGCAGCACAGCAATTGAGAATCACTTCTCTAGTTTTCTGTACCAAGCACTCCCTTTGGGGTCCCGGCTAGCTTGAGGTTCATGAGCGTTAGTTTCACCGGCTGCTCTCCCACTCACCCTAGTGTTCCATGTGGAGAGATGGGGGAAATGCTCTTCGATGGGTAAACTCCCCAGGCAGACGTCCAAGGCCCCTACCACACGGCTCCACCTGTGTCTCCTGCCTCCCCCTCCAACATGCTCACCCCGATTTCTGGCACACTGCAGTTCTGTGCCTCTTCCTCTGTTCAAACTGTTCCCTCTGCCTAGAATGTCCGTTCCCTGTTCTGCGCCTGGCCAACCCCTCTTCCTTCAACCTGGACTCCGTGTCACCCCAGAAAGCCTCTCACACCCTCGACTGAGTTAGTTCATGTCCTCCCCAGGATCCACACGGTATTGGGCGTCTCACACTGTTACATGGACCTGGATGTGGCTTTTCCTTTCCTGGACCTGGCTCAACCCTGCACTTTCAGCAGCCAGCTCAGGGCCCTGCGCAGAGCGGGCATCAGGGAACATTGGTGGAGCTGAGCTAGTGCCCAGAACCCCCCTCTCCCCTCAGGTACTGGAAGTTGGACCCTGCTCGGGTGTACGCCAGCGGGCCCAATGCGTGGGACACAGCTGTGCATGATGCCTCTGAGGAGTACAAGCACCGCATGGTAGGGAGCCGCTCCTGAAAATGAGAACCGGGGTGGGAGGTTCCCCCACAGCCCAGCCTGACCCCATTCTTCCTGTGTCTCCAGCACAATCTCTGCTGTGATAACTGCCACTCGCATGTGGCATTGGCCCTGAACCTGATGCGCTACAACAACAGCACCAACTGGAACATGGTGACTCTCTGTTTCTTCTGCCTGCTCTATGGGAAGTATGTCAGGTGAGCTGCCCACCTGCCGCCTCCCGGGGCTGCTCTCCCAAGGGTACCAGCAGGGCCACTTCTGGAGTCCTTCAGCCAGCAGGGACAAAGCAGACGCTGGTTGGAGCTGTGAAGGTTCTTTTGGTGGAGAGGGAGGTGGCTGTGCTGAAGCTCAGCTCTACCTGAGTCCCAAGCCCAGCTCTGTCACTTGCTCACTGTGAGATCTTAGGTGACTGACTGCCTTGGCCTCTCAGCTGCAGCTGGTCTTGGTAAAATAGGGACAGTGACTCTGGCCCCTCTTGGAGGCGTCACTGCACAGAGTGCTGGCTCAGGTCGGGTGGGCTAACAGAGCCTCACGGGAGAGCGCAGGGCCCTCCCACACGCTCCCTTCCCAGCATCCTTCGCCTGAGTCAGGGTCTGGGCAGGTGGGCCCAGTGGTGGACCGGGAGGACCTTGGAAGCCACAGCCTCACGATCTGTGAGGTCAAAGGCATTAGTCCCAATTCGCGGGTGAAGGCAGCCCAGCGAGGTTGAGTAACTTGCCCACTTAGGAGCCAGCATGCGCATGGGCAGCCAGGCCACCTCTCCAAGCTTTCCTCTAGCTGCCCTCATAGGTAAGAGCTTCTGAAAAGGTGACTCTCAGGGGTCTTTTTATAGCCAGAGGCTTTTAGAGGTCCCCCGAGAAGACTGGAACTGGCCACACACAGGCTGAGGCAGAGCTGGTGCTGTGCCCTGAGCCCTGACTTCAGCCACAGCACTGTGCTAACTCTTGCTGACTCCACCCCTCCCAGGTGGCCCCATGATGAGGGCTGCCAGCCCAGTCCCTTGGTTGACCAAGTTAGGGGTGAGGGTTCCAGGTGCTTCCTCAGGGGCAGCAACCCCTTCTGGGTTTGGATGGATGGGGCTCTGGGTGATACCCCCACTCACCAGGCTTCCCTTTCCTCTCTGTCAGCGTCGGGGCCTTCGTGAAGACCTGGCTACCCTTCGTCCTCCTCCTGGGCATCATCTTAACCGCCAGCCTGGTCTTTAACCTGCGGTGATGGCTGCCTCATGGCCCTGGACCTGCCACCCCTTTGGTTCCTTCTCACCCCAAAAGGCAGGAATAGGCCTGCTGCTGGTTTTGACCCAGGGGTCTGGGCTTGGTGGGATGGGAGGGGGCTGAGGCTGAGCTGGGGGGGAAGGGGGCTGTGTGTTTGCATGTTGTGTCTCACTAGTCACTCGGAAGTTCCCTGTCCCATCCTTCCCAGGCTTGTGACCCCCGTGCTTGAGGACCCTCTGTTCATCCGTTGGAAAGGCCCTAGCCTCCCTCTGTAGAGCTGCTCTTACACTGCCCTCGGGGCTCCCTCCACCCCGGCTCAGCGCCTGCCGGGGGAGGGGAGGACATGCGGACCCATCAGACGGGCTAGAACTGCCTTTGGAGCCTGCCCTCCCATCAAGGCTGTGGTCCTGGAGTGGGTGGGGTGCGCTGGGAAGTCTCCACAAGCTGAGCTGCCCTAGAGAACCTCACCACTGGCCTTTAGAACCGTCCAGTAGGCTGGATGAGCCCCCTTTTGCCGGAAGCTGCACTAGGGATAGTCTGAGCCCCATTCAGACCACACAGCCCCATCTCCCACGCGCCCAGGGCATCCGCGTACTTGGGCCACCTCCCCTTGCAGTTTGGGGCCTGGGCTCCCCCAGCCAGGCTGGAGAGGTGACAGTGACATGTCCAGAGTGACACCTTGTAGATCAGAGCAGTAGAAACAAAGCCTGGCCCCAGCCCCAAGTGTGGGCCTCACACTGGTGATGGCACCCCTTGGGTCCAAGATGTGGGGGCCATCAGAACAGCCAGTGCCATTGGGGAGCTGAAGGGGAGCTGTTTCCTCCCACCCGCCTTGGCTCCTTCTTTGCGTTTTGGGAAGGTTTTGTCCCCTCACCCCTGCCCCATGGACTCCTATGTGTGGGGCTTCCTGGACAGGACAATAAAGAGTTTTAATTCCAGACAGTGCCCTTGTCTTGTCTCTTCAGTGGTCCCTTTCCTTCTTTAACTCATATCTCCTTAGTGCCCTTGGGTACCTCTGCCCTTGCCAAGGGGTCTGGTCAAGTCCCCGTCCAGTGCCTGGCTTGCAGGGAGGGAGCGTCCCTCAGGTGTATCATGTGGGCCAGGCTCTGTAAGTTTCCTCACCCAGCATCCCAGAGCTTTCTGTTCAAGGCAAATGAATATTGAATCCCTCCCATGCTCCTCGTTGGGAAGAACTTGGCGGGAGGATTGGGAGTTGGGGCTGAGCGGACCACAGCCCAAGGGTCTGGAGCCTGGACAGCCCAAGCCCCGCCCCTGCCTTGTGTGTCAGTCACATTGCCAGGTTCCTGGCCCTGCCCCTTTCCTGCCCCACTAAGCCTCCGCTTCTCTGTGGCCCTCAGGGCCCGCGTGCTCCGCTCTCCGCACTGTGATCCAGCCGCTCTCACTTCTGGTCCTATTTCTTCCGCCTGTTAAAGTCATGGCCTTTCTTCCCAAAGCCCAGCTTAAAAGGCACTTCCTCGGTGGGTTCTCTCTTAATTTTGCCCTATGCCGTGTGTCACTAAGTTGGACCAGTAAAGGATTTGGTCTCTGGATCTTGAGGGCCCGCTGTGTTCATCCCGAGGCTGGCCTGGAGGGCGTCTCTGGCTGCTGGCCCTCTGAGCCCTGGGTCAGCTGTTCCAGACCCTGCCGTGCTGGGGTTTCCAAACCCAAAGTTTCTCCAGGGCAAGTTAATGTCTTCTTCAATGATTTTTTTTTTGCATATTGGTGTCCATCTGAGACTTGGTTGGTGGGGGGCAGGTATGAGTTCCAGTACAAAGGACAATCACAGCAAAATAGAAAAAAGGCCTGGCTGGTGTGGCTCAGTGGATGGAGTGCGGGCTGGGAACCAGAGGGTCCCGGTTCGATTCCCAGTCAGGGCACATGCCTGGGTTGCGGGCCAAGTCCCCAGTGGGGACCATGTGAGAGGCAACCATACATTGCTTTCTCCCTCTCTTTCTCTCTCCCTTCTCCTCTCTCTAAAAATAAATAAATAAAACCTTTAAAAAAAATAGAAAAAAGGTGGAGGGTTTGTTTGGGATTTAAAATATATATATATATTTTAAATCCTTGTATATATACATTCATTGATTTTAGAGAGAGGAAGGGAGACAAGGAGAAACATTGAGAGAACCATTGATCAGTTGCCTCCTGTACGTGCCCCACCTGGGGACCGAACCCGTAACCAAGGTATGTGCCCTGATGGGATCGGTTGATCCTGCGACCTTTCAGTGCAGGGATTGACACTCCAACCAACCAAGCCACACTGGCCAGAGCTGGGAAACAGTGTCAAGGCCTGCCTCCACCAGCAGGGTTTCGTTAGCCTTGCAGAGGCAGGGCATAAACGGGTCCCATGAAAACCACCCGCCAGTTACTGAGCGCTTACTATGTGCCCAGCCTCGTCATAAAGTATTAGCTCATTACCCTCACCACAGCCCTGTGAGGTGCTTGTGTCGTTCTCACGTGACCAATGAAATACGTGCAGAGAAACAACTGACTTGCTTAGGTCACGGAGGTAGGAAAAGCAGAGCCAGGCTGCAGAGGTAGAAGCAGTTTGGCTCTGGAGCCCGCACCCGGGACCATCTGTGAGGGCCTCGCTGGAGCATGAGGAGGGGAGGGGAGGGGCTGTTTCTCCAAAGGACTGGGGTGCTGTGACCAAGAGACGGATGTCTCTGACCAGAGAAAGGGAGCACTCCTGACGACAGTCCTATGAGGTGGCTGCTGGTGCTGTCCCTGCACTAAGGGGGAGCGTGAAGCTCCCAGAGATCATCATTGATCCAAGGCCGTGAAGGACCCTGGGGCCCTCCAGGAAATTTTAACCCAGATCTGGGGCTTCTTGGCCATTTAAAGCTGCCTAGAGACTAGCCACAGTGCAGAGACATTGCGCCCACCCCCTCAGAGGGTGGCGGCCGGTGGGGAAGCATCCTGCAGTGGAGGATTAGGGAGCACAGATGGCCAGGGTTGCTGAAGCGACAGGAAACAGAGTCTGTAGTAAGGCTCCAAGGACAGTGGAGACAGGTGGGGTCCTGAGGTTGGGCAGCCCAAAAGGAGGACGGACTGTGGGGAGACGAGACTTCTGTCAGTGGAAGTGTCTCGGGGAGGCCAGGCTGATTTGGAGCAGATTTGTTTAAGGATCACAGGGTTACCCGTGGTTGTCAGCTGGCACTTTCCGAAGCTGAGGTATGACAAAGCGGGGTGTTGACAGGTCCCTCTAATAGCTGTGCAATTAAGGGCTAGCGGAGTCGAGTGTGGAAGCCAGGAGACACAGAGGAGGAGGCTTCCAGAAGAGACCAGGCAGGGACTGGGACCTAGGCTGTGGGAGGGAGAGGAGATGGGGGAAAGATGGGGAAGCACCGGGCTGGAGGGAAGGGAGGGAGGCCTGGTGAGGGGCAGGAAGTGCAGGAGACCTGGGGGCCAGGACATGGAGCTGTTCACAGAAGTGGAAATAAGAGAAGGTTTCATCTGGGGAGGGGGCAGAGTCCAGGTTGAGCTGACAGGACAGTTGGACAGAAGTACAGCGTCACGGAGAGTCACAGCTATAGACAGGAGATCAGAGAGAGAGGAAGGAAATTCAGAAGCTGGAAGAGTAAAGAACGAAGTTGAAGTTTGGTGCCTTCCAGGGGTGAGGGCTGCTGAGAGGTGGGAGGTGGGGGCAAGGGAAACATCCTTGGTGGGAACCAGGGTCAGGGCAGGAAGGGGTGAGGATGTTGCTGGCCACCCTCCTTCCATTTTGGGAGACTTGATGGAGGAAGCAGGTATCACAGCACCCCTCCCACGGTGGACACTCATCGGTTGCTTATACAAATGCATGTGTGTATTTATGAAGGACCGGCAGGAATCTCATTGAATTGTAGTGAAAATCATCTGAAAAGGGATTACGTCGTTTAACAGATGAGTAAAAAGAGACTAACGAAATAAAATTGACTTGTAAAAAAAATAAGTGGGGAAGGCTGGACCTTGCTCTGGGGTAGAGGAGGGCCCCTCAGGTGTTCAGAGTGGTGATAACATTACTGAGCCAGTTCTGATGAAGGGAGAAGGCGTGGGGTGTCATTTACATCATCTCCTTGCCCCACCTCCTCTCTTGGGAGTCTGGGAGGTGCCCTCTGGTTTTAACCCATACCAGGAAGGGGGACGCAGCAGGGCAGGCAGAGTGGAATGGAGCAGACTAGTCTCAAAGCATGTCCCATAGCAAATGTAATCTAGGGCCCAATGCCATTCTCAGTGTGGGGCAGAATCTGGAAGCAGAATGGGGCGCTCAGAGGAGCTTCCTGGAGACAGGGTGTGGGAGCCTCGCTTTGGCCCTGGAGGTGCCCCAGCCTCCTCAGGCGGGGCCCAGCAGGGCAGAGAGGGCAGCTTTGCTGTGGCCAGCACTTCCCAGGAGGCACATGTGGACATGGAGGGGCAATGGTTGTCAAAAGGGACTCTGTTAGAGAGGGGACACCCGGTACCCACTGTGTACCAGCTTGTGCCAGGCACTTTTATTTCCCTTCTAATAGGTTCTCCACACTCTGTTGCCCACAGTTTGCACTGGAGAAAACTGCAGCTCAGAATGGTTAAGAGACCTGCCCAGAGTCACACAGCTGCAGAGCAGAAACTCTGCTTAGGATGGGTTCTTCCATTAGCCTGGTTCTTAGAAAGGTTTCTAACTTTGCTTTCAAAGCAAGTTCCTCTCAGTGGGCAGGGCGGGGCTGCTACCCATTCAGCAGATGGGGCAGCCAAGGCCCTGAGGGGTGACAGGCATCAAGCAGTAAGTCTGCAGTGGAGCTGGGGCCCAGTCCCAAGCATCTCCCACCCACCCAGCAAATTGGCTCTGGGTTTTCCGAAAGCAGAGGCTAGGGCATACCCCTGGGGAACAAAAATCCAGGCCGGGTTTTGCATCAGGCCCTCCTGAGAAGGTGTTTCCTCCTCCTAGTGGGGCAGCTACTCTGCGGAGCTGCCGGTTGAGTCAGCCTTAGTACCTCACTTGCTCTTCTCCTGGTCCCTGAAACTCGGCTGCCAAGAGAGCCGGGGCCACCCTACGAAGGTGTCCCCTCCATACTGGACCCCTACAGGTAACATGCCTCAGGACAGGGGTCTCCTGCCAGTGTCCCGAGGAGCAGGTGCTGCCACCTGGTATCCTGAGCAGCCTCTGGGACCTTGGGGTGGGGGAGGCGGGAGTGTGTCTGGGACAGGAACAGCCAGACAGATTGGCAGACCTCATACTGACCAACGGTGTGTCCCACAGTGTTGAAACATCAGGGAAGACCAGGTACTTGTTTCTGCCTCTGGAAGGAGAGGGGACTGCAGGAAGGCCTGTGCTGCTAGGACTCTGGGCTTAGGTGCCCACAGCCCAGCCCCAGGCAGACCTGCAGGACAAGAGCAGGGTCAGTTTTGCAGACTGCCCCTGCACCTACACACACCTACACCCCTGGGGACCCTTGGGATACCAGAGTACACACCACAACACACAACTCGGTCACACATACAGCACAGCAGGAAATACACAGCACTTACACCACACAACAGTGTCACCCAGAAAGTCACTGAATATGTCGCACGGCCACCAGCCACCCATTCAGCATCACACCGTGACCTGACACACAGACACACACGCAGCGATACGCTGTCCACGCCGGCAAAGCGTACAGGCCCGTGGGTCCTCAGCATGCAGACACGCCCGCTGGACCAACTCTCCGAACAGCACAGCTCACGAGAGACATCACCATGGGCTTGCACACCAGCTGCAGAAGAGCCCCGAACTGCCACACCCGGGTCCTTTGGGCACAGCAGGGGTGCAGGAACTAGGGCTAACATGGAGCGTGCCGGCATTCACACAGGCTGCGCAATGCCTGGTGGACACGCAGGAGCCCCAGGCTCTCGGGCGCGGGTGAGGCGGTAGGGAGGGGGCCTTTGCTTGGGCTTTGACACTGACTCAGCTGGGAGGACACAGACCGCAGGCAGCGGGCACAAGCCAGGACCTGCCTTCACCCTGGTGCCCTTGCATGGGAGGGCACGGGCGGCATGGGGAGGAGAGACCGCCCAACGCGCTCAGGCCATGGCTCTGCTCTGCCCATGGCCCAGTCGTGGGCCCCTTGCCACGTCCACACACCCACACGCCCCTCAGGGCTGGGCAAATGTTTTGCTTCCGGAGTCACCGTGGTACCTGAGTGGCCGGAGCTGCTTTGTCAGCACTTGGCCTCCTCCTCTGGGACCCCAGCCAGGTCCCGGGTCAGGGTGGGCGGGGTACTAATGCGGCCAGAGCAAGGGGCCCAGGGCGTCTGAGCAAGAGGGCAGGGCTGGCAGCCAGGGAATCCCCGGACTGGAGGCCTGTGGGGGTGGGGGTGACTGTTACCTCAGGGGTGGGGGCAGGAGGAAGTTAGGGGTGTAGGCTGGGGAGGAGGTTGCCTCAGACAGGAAGGCCAAATGGGCCAGGGCAGGGCGGAGGTGAAGGATGGAGGGAGGGGAGGCTCCAGGGTGGGAGGTGAGCAGATACGTGTGTGTGCCTGTGTGTCCGGGTGCGTGTTCATTCCTCAGGTGTGTGCACACGTATTTCTGCCTTTAATTAATCAAGCTTTCACCAACCATCTGTCGTGTGCAGAGTACTGGCTTTGGGGTGACAGCCTGTCTCTGTCTTCAAGGAGTTCACAGTCCAGTTGGGTAGGGGGTGGCAATTTGTGTGTGCAAAAGTCTGTGCAATTTGTGTATATGTAGGGACAAATCTTTGTCCCAGGGCTTATTCTTGTAGAGGCGAACCCGCCCTGTGGGTCCTGCCTCCCTTTGTGTGCGCAGGCCTGTGTGCAGGTTTGAGGACATGTCAGGTCTGTCCTTGGTTTGGGCGTGGGCCTGGGCCTATGGCTGCATAGGGCCCTCCGCCGGGAGCAGGGGTATGTGTGCCTGTCCTTGTACAGGTACCAGTGTGCATGTGTGACTAGGTGTACATCTGCAGGTAGTGGTGTTTACATGTATCAGTGTGTGTGCATGTGTCTCTGTGTATGCCTTTAAGTGTGTCCCTGAATGTGTTTACGGGCCAGGTCATACATGTGTCCATGGGTGCATCTCATGCCTCCTTGACCTCAGCCTTCCTGGGATTGTACCCTGCCCCCTCCTGCGCATATTTGGGCAGAAAGGGCACACCACCAGGATGTGCCCTATATTTGTGCAGGGCTTGACCTGACCCCCAGTCTGCCCTCAGGGAGACATGTGTGCCCAGTGGGGGCACTGCCCCAGCTGATGCCCCAGAGCGGCCACCCATCTCAAGAGGGGCTGTGGGCCCCACCTTGCCCCCTCATGGCGCATGAGCCAGAACCCAAGGCCAGTGAGCTGTTGGACCTCAGCTTCCTGACGGAGGAGGAGCAGGAGGCCATTGCTGAAGTCCTGAAGCGAGATGCCCACCTGCGCCAAATGGAGGAGGGGCGGGTCAGGTGAGGCAGGGCCGGAAGCCCTGGAGGAGGGGGCCTCAGGCACTGGGGGGCTGGGGAGCCCCCACCCTGCCCCCACCAAAATGCAGCCTCTTAGATATCTGAGTAGTTCTTGTTTTTTGCCTTTTGGTTCCCTGCACTCCTGGCTGGCTCAGCTTATCACCTCTTGCAGGGAGGCTGCAACAGCACCCTGCCAGCTTCCCACACTCCGGCTTGCCCACTCCGGCCAACCCACCACACTGCAGCTGGAGCTCCTCAGATCTGTCCTTAATACGCCTTGCCGAACCCTCTCATGGCTCCTCGGCATCTGTGTGAGGGGCGAGCTCCTGAACTGGGCCCACGAGGCCTCCCTGATTGGTCCCTGCCAACTTCCCACATCTCATCTTCCACCAGTAACACCAGCCCTCACACACATACTCTGTCCACTACAGCCATTCAGGTGCTCCGCAGTCCCTGAACACACCCACCTTCCACTTCTAGGTGGTTCCTTGTTCCTAGAAGAGCACAGTGGCAGATGAGCTTGGGACTTATAAGTAGAGCTTAGGGACAGACACCTCCTAGCTGGGTAACCTTGGGCAACTTACCCGACCTCCCCAGCACCACTCTCCTCATCTGCAAAGTACGGCTAAGGAACACTTCCTCATAGTGTTAGGAGGGATTATGCAGAGTAGTCACTTTATTTACTTATTTTTTTACTTTTAAAGAGGTTTTTTTTTTTTTAAATTTTTTATGTTTTAAGATTTTATTTATTTACTTTTAGAGAGAGGGTAAGGGAAGGAGAAAGAGAGAAAGAGAAACATCGATGTGCAAGAGATACATGGATCTGTTGCCTCTCACACTCCCCTAACTGGGGACCTGGCCAGCAACCCAGGCATGTGCCTGACTGGGAATTGAACCAGTGACCTTTTGGTTTGCAGGCCAGTACTCAATCCACTGAGCCACACCAGCCAGGGCTCAGAGTAGTCACTTTACTGAATAATAATTCTCCTTCTCTACCTGGAGAACTCCAATTTGTCCTTTAAGAAGAAATTCAAATGCTACCTCCTCTGGGAAGCCCTCCTGGATTCCCAGAGGCAAAGCCAGCCTATTTGTTTGTTTATTTATTTAAAATTTAAAAAATGTTTTATTTATTTATTTATTTTTAGGGAGAGGGGAAGGGAAGGAGAAAGAGAGGGAGAGAAACATCAATGTGTGGTTGCCTCTCATGTGCCTTCTGTTGGGGGCACAACTTGGCCCACAACCCAGGCATGTGCCCTGATTGAGAACTGAACTGACGACCCTTTGGTTCGTAGTCCAGTGCTCAGTCCACTGAGCCACACCACCCAGGGCTTTTTATTTTATTTTTTAACAGGCAGTCCAGAATTATAACAGAACTTATGGTAGAGTAAGTTACTTTCAGGAAGATGGAGTCAGAGTGGAAGGTGACCCCACAGTCTGCACAGATAACCTTTGCTGCTAGACAGTAGTTATAGTAAATGCTTTATAGTAGAGCTGAACTACTCATGATCGGCAAGACAAAGGAACCATACCTCCTGGTGGTCTTACAATGGCAATTGCTTACAACTGACATTGGCACCTAGTTTGATATCTGTCTCAAAGTTGGCCCTTCTTATGTCCATCATGGCACCTACCTCTCTGTAGTGTACTTGTCTATACCAGACTCAGTCTCCCCACCAGCCTGAGCTCCTCCAAAGTAGGGATCAAGTCTGATTTGCTGTTATGTCCCTGGCCCCAGGTACAGGGCCTGGCATATAGTGGGTGGCAGGAATGTCAGCTGGGTGCGTGGTAACAGCCACGGCCTCCCCTCTCCTCCAGGAAGCTCCGGGCCTCACTGGCAGACCCTGGGCAGCTGAAAATCCTGACGGGGGACTGGTTCCAGGAAGCACGTGCCCAACGGCACCACCATGCTCACCTTGGCTCTGACCTTGTCCGAGCCTCTATCCGCAGGAAGAAGAGCTCCAGGGGTGAGAGGAGATATTTAGGGAAGGGGGGCTTCATGCGGGCCAGGGTACCCAGTATATATGGACAGGTTCCAGTCTCTGCTGCCCCTGGTACTGTGCCTTTGGCTGAATACACCCTTCAGTGGGCTATGGGAGGTGGGTGGTATCTCCCAGGGCCAGACTTTCTGCGGAGAGGGTTTCACAGAACTTCTCACCTGTGCACAGGAGACCAGGCTCTAGATAGCAATACCGAGGCTGAGGCTGCTGGGCAAGAGACTGAAGAGGAGTTGGAGCCCAGGTGAGCAGGGTGGGCAGGGAGGGGAGGGTGCCTACAAGTCATCTGAGTCCCATCCATGACAGCCACCTCTCCCTACTCCTAGGCTCCTCATAGCCCAGGCCCCCCAGGAGAGGCTCAGTGAGGCTGAGGTAAGTGCTGAGTGAGTGAATGAACTAATGAATGAATGTACAGTGGCGTGGCGGTGGGTTGTATTCAGAGAGACCCAGCCTGAGAATCGGAAGACCCTGGCCTGTGCCTCCGTTATCCTCTCTGCCAAACGGGTGTACGGACCTCTAAGGAAATCTCTGAATCTGGCTATTACAGGTGGTGGGTGTAGGGAATGAGCGGGGCAAGGCCCAGGACTCCAATACTATTCCCTCCCAGTAATGGGGCCCTGGGAGTCAGGCAGGACAGGCGCTGAAGTGTGAAGGGGTGTGAGGTACAGGTCCAACTGGTCCTGCAGCTGGTTGCCAACCCTGCCCTGATGGCTGTGCTAAATCTAAAGCTGGGGCAGCCAGCTGGAGCCTCTGACCTCTGACCCCATCATAATCTTTTGTCTCTTCATCACTAGTCCCCACTGTGACTTCTACCCCTTGCTTCCTTCAGGGACCTGATTTCCCCTCACCCTATGTCCCCCCAGAGGCTTCTGAGCATGAGGAGGAGCCCCAGGCCCAGGAAGGTAAGTGGGAGGGTGTGTGTTGGGGAGCACAGAGAGTTTGTGGGGACCAGAGGCAACTCTTAAATGACGCCAACCACCTGTGTTGAATTTCCTTTTCCAGCATTGGGGGTGGGGGGAGGCTTGCGATCTCTATGGACGACCCCAGGGCAGCACTGGGGCCCCAATCTTCAAGTCATAGGGGTTGTAAACCAGTTCCTCCAAATTTGCTCGGGGCGGGCTGAAAGGGGCTGGCTCTACAGCTTGCGCCCCACCCCAGCCCCCAGCCCGGGGGTTGCACAGGTCTACGAGGAGGAGGCGGGCCCTGAGCCGGAGCCGCCTTCTGGTAAAGAGGAGGAGCCGCAGCCCCGCCCAGCCCAGGTAGGCGGGAGCGGCCCGTAGCTGCTCTCAAGACCCGGAGTGGATTCGGGGCGGGGAGTGAGCGGTCGGGGAAGGGACTGGGAAAAGCGGGGACCCCGTCTCTTCCCCTCCCGCCCAGATCCAGGCGATGTCCGAGATCCTGGAGAACGGGGAGGAGGCCCCGGAGCCAGGTCCCTCACTCGACCGCATGCTCAGCAGCAGCTCCTCCGTGTCCAGCCTCAACTCCACGGTGAGGGGAAGAAGGGGACGGGGGCGCCTCCCCTCCCCACATCCCGACGCTTAGTCCCTGCCTCACCCCTCCCTCGCCCCTGGACCTGACACTACAGCTCCTAGGCAAGCTACCTCCCAATGCCTTTTACCTCGTCACCTCGCGTTTCCCCCATAACCTCCATCTGAACCCTCCGCGCTCCCCAGCCCCAACGGGAGCCGGCACCTCGCTCTGACCCCCCAACCCCCTCTGCCCGCCCCCAGCTGAGCGGCAGTCTGATGAGCCTGTCCGGGGAGGTGGAGGCGGGTGTGCAGGTGCGCGGCTCCGTGCACTTCGCGCTGCGCTACGAGCCGGCCGCCGCCGAGTTGCGCGTACACGTGATCCAATGTCAGAACCTCGCCGCCGCGCGGCGCCGCCGCTCGGACCCGTGAGTGCCCCACCCGGGCGGGCGGGGGCGCCAGGGAGCCGCTCTCACCGCCCAGTACCACCACCTGTCTTGGCCCGTTTCCTGGTCTTCAAAATGGGGGTCACAGTGTTCTTGGGAGGCGTGGGGTTGAGGGAGACGACGCTTGTAAAGCGCTACACGAGGCCCGGCACGCGAAGCTGTGTTCCCCAGGCCGAGGAGGAGGCCCCGGAAGGGGCTCCCCTCACCTCGCTCATCTGGTCCTCACCTCTCCCACTCCAGCTACGTCAAAAGCTACCTCCTCCCGGATAAGCAGAGCAAGCGCAAGACGACTGTGAAGAAACGGAATCTGAACCCGGTCTTTAACGAGACTCTCCGGGTAAGGCTGCGACGACGGGGCGGCCCCCATTCACCAATCGGACGTCCCTTCCTGAGGGCCAGGGGGGCGGGGGCAGCCATTGGCATCGTCATTGCCTGTCGCTTCAGCACTCCGTTCTGCCGGAAGACGGCAGGGAGTCTAGTGGTGGGCGCGGCGTTCACATTGCCGTGAATGCCCTTCGGGGCTTCCCAGGACTCCGTCCTGCAAGGAGTGCGGTAGGACAAGCCCCAGCCAACACTCCCGCAGCACTGAAGCCGGGGCCATCAGCGGTGCTCCATTAAAGCGCACCTCCTGTCCCCCAGTACTCCGTCCCGAAGGCCGAGCTCCCGGGCCGCGTGCTGAGCCTGTCCGTGTGGCACCGCGAAAGCCTGGGTCGCAACCTGTTTCTGGGCGAAGCTGAAGTGCCCCTGGATACGTGGGACTGGGACTCTGAGGCCATCTGGCTCCCCCTGCAGCCCCGGGTGAGGCAGCTGACCCGCGTGGAGGGAGGACCCCGCGGCACACATCTCTGGTTTTCTCCCCACCGAGCTTTCCCCCGGACCCCTTAGACTCCTTCCGCAGAGCCTCCCCTTCGCCCTGAAACCCGACTACCCAGTGCCAGGACCGGGCCCCGCCCCTGCAGGTCCCGCCCGCCCTGCTAACCACGCCCCATTGGTGACCGCACCCCCGTTGTGGCCTCTTTGCCTTGGGCCCAGTCCCCACTCCCTCTCTCACAGGTCCTGCCCTCTCCTGACGACCTTCCCAGCCGAGGGCGGCTGTCTCTGTCCCTCAAGTACGTCCCCGCCGGCTCTGAGGGTGAGTGGCCTCCCAAGAGCGACCAAGCGGGAGGGGCCCCTGGGAGGCAGGGACTCTGTCCGAGGGGCAAGGCCTGAGCCGAGGCTTTCCGCAGGTGCAGGACAGCCCCCGAGCGGGGAGCTGCACTTCTGGGTGAAGGAAGCTCAGGACCTCGTGCCTCTACGTTCAGGGTCCCTGGACACTTACATACAATGGTGAGGGATACTGTGACTCCCCCCACTTCCTCTCCTTCTGCCTTGTAGTGGAGCTCCCCATCCCCTTCTAATCTCCCACCCTTGACCCCCTCATTCTGCTCCACTGAGCAGGGGTAAGGGGACAGCTTGAGTCCGGAGAGTTGAGGACACCTTTGAGGAGCTACATTTCAGTGGCTGGCACCTTTAGGACTTGTTGGAGAGCTGAGGCTGGGACCTGGGAGGTCGCAGGGGCCCTTCCATGGAGGACCTGCAAGGCCAGGCTGTGAGGCCCTGCAGTTCAATGGTTTTCAAAGTAAGCTCTGGGGGAACCTCTGGTGGTGTCCCCAGGCTCTGGCCCGCCCTGAGAGAGTGAAATGGAGGTAGGCCTAGCAGGTTCTGAGATCCCAGCCCTGATTCAACCATTGTTTTTCTCTTAGGTTTTGTACTTCTGAGCAATGTTTTATCTTGCAGAAAGGGTCTGAGGCTTTAAGAAGTTTGGAAGCCACTCTGGGGGGCAGCTGGGAGTCTGTGAAGGTCACTGAGCTGGCAGCAGCAAACTCCATTTCAGAGCCATTCCTCTGGCAGGAGACGGGAGAAGAGGCTAGTGCGAAGGTCCCAGGGTAGTGAGGGTTTGAGGCCAAGTCTCGGGCAGGAGCCAGAAGCCATGATATTGTGAGGGAGTACAGGTAGAACTCAGTGACTGGTGGGTCTGGGGGAGGGTGGGGGTAGCCACTTGATGCCAGCCCGCCTATGCCGTAGCTCAGTGCTGCCTGATGACAGCCGGGCCAGCCGCCAACGGACGAGGGTGGTGCGAAGGAGCCTCAGCCCCGTGTTCAACCACACCATGGTCTATGACGGCTTCGGGCCTGCTGACCTGCGCCAGGCCTGTGCGGAGCTCTCCCTCTGGGACCACGGGGCCCTGGCCAGCCGCCAGCTGGGGGGCACACGCCTCAGCCTGGGCACTGGTGAGTGGGGCAGGACCCTGGGGGCCGTCAGTGCTGGGAGGCGGGGACTTAATATGGAGCCTTGGGGCCTTCTCTGCCCTTCTCTGAGCTTTGGTGTCTGCTGAGAAGTGGGGTGTAAGTGCATAATCTGGGACCAGCACAGTATTCCTTGGGATCTGGGGTGTCCAGCGTGACCATGCCCTCTACCCTTGCCCAGGCAGCAGCTATGGGCTCCAGGTGCCCTGGATGGATTCCACACCTGAGGAGAAGCAGCTGTGGCAGATGCTTCTGGAGCGGCCATGCGAGTGGGTGGACGGCCTTCTGCCCCTCAGAACCAACCTGGCCCCCAGGACATAGCTGCCTGACAAGCCTTACCAGACCCCTCTCTGGACCCCCATCTCAGGGCCTGCCCTTGGAGAAAGTTAATAAAGTCTGTTCTAAGGGCAGTAAGGGGCTGATGTCTGTTTGGGGTTGGGGGAAGGGGTTAAAGCAGGAAAGAACCAGGAAAGTATAGGGGGCCAGGTGAAGACGCTTTGGATTCAGACATAAAGCTCTTAGAGAGCTGGTACCAAGACCCACGCATACCTCAGAAGTTCCCAAGGCCCAGAGGTACAAACGTGTCCTGTTTAATGGTCTTTGGTGGTGCTCAGTGAGCTTGGGGCATCTCTGTGGTTGGACTGCCCCCCCAACCCCCATCTCCTCCAGTTGCCCCTGGGTCCTGGGGTGGGTGTTTCATAAACCGCTTGTGTCTTCATTCATCCATCCTTGGGTCTGGCCTCTTGCCTCTGATGCCCTCCTTCAGCCTCTTGGGGGCCAGGGGGAACAGCCGTGGATCCTGCCCGCTGTGCCAAGATGGCTCTCCAGATGCGGCACACCATCCCTCCCCTGGGGGCGGCAGGCGCCATGTGGCTCAGCTGGAAGACCCTGGGCATTCTCTGGCACCCACTGTCTGCCTAATGCCCCCTCTGTCCCCATTGGGACTCTGATGTCCCTGTAGTTTCCAGAGAGGAAACTAGGCAAGCTGTAGCTGGGGGTCAGGATCTAGCCAGCATGATCCCATAGACATGGGTCATCCTGGAGGGCCCAGGACATACCTGATGTGGGTGTAGGTGAGGTCATCTCTAGTGGCACAGGTCAGCAGGGAATGGAGGGTGAAGCTGTGGTTCAGCAGCTGGTTGGGGACAAAGACCCACACACAAGAAACAGGGAGAGATTAAATCCGAGGATGTGTCCAGAGCATGAGAGGCCAGTTCTGTTTTACTACCGACATACTAGGGCAGATCCCACCCCTTTCGGGGCCTCAGTTTTTTCATCTGTACAATGGGAGGGGTATGCTAAGCGTTCCTCTAACGCTGGGATTCCCTGCATCGGAGGGAAAAAGTGAGAAGAGCTGAAAGCTAGGCAGGGATGGAGTCTCTGGCTGGCAGAGGTCAGGGATAGTCAGCGCTCTCCCCCTTACGGTCTGGGTAGTGCCTGAATCCACGTTCAGCTCCTGTAGCCACTGCACCAGGCCGCGGTCCACTGCTGGAGCGGCTGTCCAGGAGAAATCAGGTAAATCCAGGGGTGCCTCCTGCCAGAGGCTGTCTCACACCACCATTTGTGTTCTCCCCCCAGATCCCACTCACCTGGGGGCTCTGAGGCCAGGGAACAGGGCCCAGCCTCCTCATTCACCCGCTGCAGAGCTTGTTGCACCAGGGCCTGCCACTCACATTCCTTCTCAGCCAGGGTATCGCGAAGCCTGTTGGATGGCAGAAGGCCAGTAGAAGGGAGGACAGAGTAGGGGTGAAGCTCACACAGAGGCTATGGAGGGGCCCCAGGGGCCTTACCTATCAGTCTCTGCTCGCAAGAGGCCCAGCTGTACCATCAGAAGTGGGGGGCCCTGCTCAGGTTCCCTTGGGAGCAGGCTCTGCTGAACCGGGGTCTCCTGCTGCTTCTGTTGGGACTCCTCTTTACTGGACTCTTCTGATGTCGGTGAGAGGGCATCCTTCTTCACTTCTGCCAGTCAGAGTGAGGTGAGCTCAGGCAGGGCAAGAGCGCCCATTTGGGGCCCCCAGACACTGGCAGAGGGTGTGCAGAGCACGCAGCTGGTCAGTGTCAGTCTGGGAGTTGCCCGTTTGGCCACGCCCCCACCCACTCCTTCCTGGTCAAGCCCGGAGATCACAGCTTGTTCTGTGTTCGCCACCTTTCCAAGGGCCACACCCCTGCCCGCAGGCAGGCAGACAGGCAGACAGGCTCCTCTCCGGGCCTACCTGGGCTCAGCACTGCCAGGGCTACCTCTACCGCACCGCTGAGCAGGGAGTCTAGCACGAACATCCAGTGTGGGCGGATCTGGCGCCTGCGGAGAACCTGCTTCACCTGCAGAGGGAGGAGGGCTCCGCTGAGACTGCTAAACTTCAAAAAGAAGTGGGGCCTGAGTTGCCAAAGCCTAGACAATTTTCTGCCCGAGGCAAGTGGGGCGGACAGGCTTGGAGTCAAGGGAGGCTCTAAGAAGCTGGAACTGGGCAGATATCCCTTCCCTAATGGCTCTATCTTCACGGAGAAGACGGAATCATTCCCCACCAAGTCCTTGCACATTTCCAAGCACCCGGCACTCATGAGCTCTTCCTGGGCAGCCCTAACTGTGAGAAAGCTCCCTTACCGCATGGGGGAAGGCAAAGAGTGGTCCATGTAGAAGTGCAGGCTCAAGGCCCTGGGCCCCCAGCTGCTCTTGCAGCTCCCGCAGCTCCTGGGCCAGCTGCCGGCGATTGGGAGCATGGATGTGCGCCCCGAGGCAGCGCAGTAGCTGTTCCACAAGATTCCTGCCCAGGCGGGGACCCTGAGAAGGAAGGGAGGAGTCCTCAGCAGGTATTCCCACTTGAGCCAAGAGATGCTGGTTGGGGCTGGGGTTGGTAGTCATCAGTAGGAATCCTGTCCGTGCTTGACCACCAGGGGGCGCTGGGGCGGGCCGCCCACCTGTTCTTGCTCCAGGCGCAGATTCTCCACCAGCGCGGGCAGCTCCTGCTTCAGTACTTCGGCCAGCATGGCCCGGCGCTTGCTCTCTTGATGCAGCAGGCTCAACCCCAAACTCTCCTCAGGAGACGTGGGCTCCTCGGCCCCAGGCTCCTCAGGCACCCTGGGTGCAACGGGGAGCAGCCACTAGAGTGCCAGCAGCAACATGGTCCAGCCACCTCCGCCCCAGAGTTTGAATGCTGGCTCTCTCTTTGACTCTCAGTCCTATCTCACAGGGATAAAAGTGAGAAACCTGGCACTGAGGGGACACCCTAACTAAATGCAAGTAAGAGATTTGGGAGGTAGGCACCAAATGCCATCCTTGCAAGTGGTGGAGGTGCCCAGGTTCCCAAAGAGGGCTTATTCTGGAGGGAGTCTAAGGGCAAAACCAGGTAAAATGAACCCACCCCAGGATCCTGGGCTCTCACCGGAGCTGGCTGGTGTCTCCATAACTGAGGCAGCGCTTCGGGAGACTGGGAGGGTGTTGAGAGGTTGCCTGAGGGCGCGGGAATGTCTGGGACTGGGTGGTCGAGTCAGCCGGAAGAGGAGGGCTGGCTGAAGGGGCATCTAAGACAGGGGCAAGACTGTCAGCCTGGGCCCCCTTCAGCCCTCACAGCTCCAGAGCTCCTCTGCCCTCACCCCAGCGTGCTCACTCTCCACCCACACAGTACCTGAAGTCTGTGGAGCATGGCGGGGGGAACTTGGGCTTCGGCTCCTCTTCCCAGGCTGCAGGAAGGGGTCCCCAAGCAGTGCTTGCGCACTGGCTCGGAGGCGGGGATCTGGCTCAAAAGTTTGCAGGAGGAAGGCTTGGGCCTCAGCTGACAGAGAACTGGGCATTGGTGGATGTACCTTGTACATGCCCACCTGGGAAAGGGCAGGGAGGGTAAATAAAGGTTAAGTTTAGAGGCGTTTAGGGCCCAGTCTGTCCGCATACCACCTCATGAGCCAGGGTCTGAGTGGCCTCACCTGAAACATGGCAGCCTGCGGGTTCCCTAGCTCATGGAAGGGTGGGCGACCTGTGGCCATCTCGATCACAGTGCAGCCCAATGACCAGATGTCAGCCGCCTTTCCATACCCTCGTGGGCCCTGGTCAATGATTTCTGGGGCCATATACTGTAGGGTCCCTAGGACAGGAGCGGTAGCAATAATGCTCATCTAGGCTTTATCGCTAATGGGAGCAGCTGGGGGCTGTATCATCCTTTCGCTGTCTGCACCCTCCCTGAACGCTATCATCCAAAACACTTTTCATCACTTATCATGGTCATCAAACATCTATCTGAGTTTCCTCACTCATCTTAGGCTCCCTCTCACTCACGGACTCCATCACCTGCAGTAGGTTCCATTATATATCCTGGATTGCATGATCCACTCTGAATTCTATCGCCCACTTTGGTCCACGTTGACGCTTCTGGATTCCATCTCAGGCACTCAACTCAATGTCCTCAGCTATCCAAACTCCGATTCCTGATCCCACCACCTCACCCCTGGCTCAGTCACCTGCCCTGGTTCTATTCCCCATTAGGACTCTAACTCCATGCCCAGGAGAAGTTCCATTGCCTGGAAGGCTCCAAAAGTTCTGTCCCAAGTCAGCATCCCCACTCACCACCCCATACCCTGTTACCTGTGAAGGTCTCAGTGCAAGGTGTGATGCCTGCCAGTCGCTTGGAGGTGCCAAAGTCCGAAATTTTGAGTAGCCCACTGAAAGTGTTGATCAGCACATTGTCCCCCTGAGTAGAATGTACATTGCGCTCAGTGGACATCAGGCTGGACTCCTGGTGACAGAGCGGACCCCTACCCCAGATCCCACGTCCTGGGAACCCCTGCCGACCCTGCCTCTGTCAGCCTCCTCACCCTGCCGTCCCACTATGCCCCTCTGGGAGCTGGCGCCTGGTTTGGCTTCAGATGCGAACCTCTCTCCTTCTCCAGGGAAACTTCTCGATGAATTCCCCACCCTTTGCAAAGGGCCCGCCCACTGAACTGCCAGCCTCTGTCTGTGGCTGTGTCCCCTCCTTCCCCACCAGCAAGCCGGAGCGGGCCGGCCACAGTGCTCACCTTGATGTCGCGATGCACAATTCGGTTGTCGTGTAGGTAGCTGAGCCCCTGCAGGATCTGACGGGTATAGAAACTGATGGTGCTCTCGTTGTCCTGCAGGGGTCCCCACACTGACCGCAGCAAGGAGGACAGGCTGCCTGGGCAGGTAGAGTCCAAGGTCATCATTGCCACCCACTTACTCCAACCCACAATTCTCTGCCCAGACACACCCACACTATGGCCCAGACTCCATCACCCCATTGCCCTGTGTCAGCTAATTCTGGGCTACACATGCTAGGATTCATTTCCCCCAAGGGTTCTCCACCCCTGCCTGGCTCCATTCCCATGCCCTACATCTCCAGTTCCGTTCCTATCCCAGCAGGGCAGGTACCTCCAGGCACTTCCTCCATGAAGATCTTGAGGTAGCCGCCCTGGCTGGCTGAGCCTAGATAGCGCACTATGTTCTTGTGGCGCAGGCGTTTGTGCAGAGCGATTTCTTCATGCAGGGGCTGAGAGAACCTAGGGGCGATTAGAGAGAGGAATAGGCCAGATTTGGACAGAGATGCTAACCCAACTCCAGCACCAGCCAGGCCACGCCCCCAGGACCTGCCCAGCGCAGAATCCTCTCTCTGACCTTCCCCACCTTATCACCCCGCCCACAAGCCCCTCCAGATTGTAGCCCCCTCCCCCCGCCCCCGTCTCTGCCTTTCTGCCCACAGGCCTGGGCCCACTGGGCTTGGACTCTCACGTCCATGAGCCCGCCCACCTGCTCGGCCCACAAGGGCCTCTCAACTCCGGTCCCACCCACTAGACCTGCCTACCTTACCTGAGCCCTTGGCCCCACCCACACGCCCTGCGCAGCACACCTGCTGTCCCGTTCTGGGATCTCCTTGATGGCGATGCGTACCCGCGTGTGCCGGTCGCGGCCTGCGTACACGACCCCGTACGTGCCCTTGCCCAGTACCAATCTCTCTCCGGTCTCCGTGTACTCGTAATCAAACTGAGGGGGCGAGTGAAAAGGGGGGTCAGCAGGGTTCTTTGTCCTTTCCCCTCCCCGATCTCCCAGTTCCTCCTCCTCACCTCCAGCACCTCGCCCACACCCTCCGCCTCCTCCGCTGGTGCTCTGGAATCCGGATTTGTCACCAAGGCCTGGATCAGGCCGCAGAACCTGAGGGCGGAGAAGGTCAGACAGGTCAGGGGGCACTTGAGTATAGTGTCCTCTCAATTTGCCAAGAGTAGCTCTGGGCCACACCCCTTCCTTTCCCTCACTTCCCTGGGCGTCCCAGCCCTGACCCCAAGAGGATGTGCTCACCACTGGCAGTGCCCTACGCTGGGGAAGCACAGCTGGACGTCCTGAGCCGGGGGAAGCGTGTAGAGGAAGCAGCAGCGTTCATCCTGTTTGGAGGCGCTGGGAAGGGATGAAGGACACAGTGAGCGCCAGGCCAGCTAGCGGGGCCCCACCAGGACGGCCTCAGGCCTTGCCCCTCACCTGACACCGCAGATGGAGGAGACTGAGAAGGTCCAGCTGCAGGGACCATCCTGTGAGAAGCAGGTGAGTCAGAGGACGGTGCCAGGGAGCAAGAGAGGGGCCAGGGGGTGGAAGAAAGGCTAGAGAGAAGGGGTGCTTATCAGGGAGTTGGGGGACTCGGTGGCAACTTCACCTGGGTCTCAGGCTCCAGCAGGCTCAGGGTCACTGTGCTCACTGGGTCTCTACCCTGCACCTCCAGCCTTGCGGGCAGCAGCACTTGGTTCATCTCCAGGACCAGGACCTGCAGGTGACAAGGCAGTGCGGGGGCTGAGATGAGAAGGGGGCTGCCCTTCTCCCAGGGCCCCTACCCCCACGGGCCTCACCAAACACTGGTCCCCTTGGGAACTGGCAGTTTTGAGCAGCTGGCAGGACTGTAGTAAGAAGTGGAGCCAGAAGTGGGCGCGGCGTGGGGCTCCTCCAAGGGGCTCTGGTGTGGGTCTGAAGTGCTGGTACAGCAGGAAGGTTTCCATCATGGACACCAGGTACCTGCAGGCACGGTGCTGTCTTCAACTCAGCCCAGGCACCAGCGAGCCTGAGAGACTAAACTAGACTGCATGTGGGCACTGGGGGTCATGGCCCTGGAAGGGCCAGGTCACTGGCCCAGGGCTCAGGCCAGTGGTCACAGGTACAGGAGCCGACAGCACAAGCCAGGCCGAGACCAAAGAGGGGGCCGCTTACCATATGGGGGCATTGAGCTTGTATAGCTTCTCTGCGGCCAGTGCCACCTGGGTGGGGTCGTTAGCAAGGATCTGAGCTCCCAGGTAGAAGCCGACATCCCAGTAGTACTGCATCTTCTCCACGCAGCCTTTTCGGGCCAGCAGGCAGCCCAGCTTCAAACCTGGGAGCGAGGGGCATGGGCCACACATTCATGCAGGCAGGGACACAGATGTGGGTGAAGATGTAGGTGTGACATGATCTCAGGTAGGAGTAGGAGCTCTGGGAACACGTGTTTGTGGAAGGAACACAGGTGTGAGCTAAGGAGCAAAGAGTTATGGGCTGAAAGGCTCACAAGGGCCCAGGACAGGTATGAGGAGGCAGGTGTGGGTTCAGACAGGATAGGTCCAAAAGGGGATGAACCCAGTCCCAGCTCAGGCTCAGTGTTTTCTCTCCCTGACCTGGGCCCCTGCTGGGGGGACAGGGTGCAGGAGAACTGAGGCTCACCGATGAGCTGGAGCTCGCTGGAGTCCTCGAAGCGCTGCCCAGCGGCCATGAGGAGCACGGCAGCATTGATGCCGGAGTGGAGACTGGGCTCGACATCGAAAGCCTTCCGATACCTGGGTGCCAGGCAGAGGGCTGCAAGGCTGGACTGATGCCCCCAGCCCCTGCCCTCGGCCGACCGTCTACTTGCCTGTGCCCCTTACCAGTGGTAGGCCTGCTCTCGGTGCCCAGCGTCCTGGAAGCCAGAGCCGAAGAACAGGTCCTTGTAGATGCGGCCGCACATGCAGTACAGGTCGGGCGCCACGGGGCCCTCGCTCTGCACGAGCGGCAGCAGCACAGCCAGCGCCTTCTCCCGGTCCCCAGGCCTGTTCCTCCTGGGAGAAGGGGAGGATGGGCTGGGCACCTGCCTGGTGGCCCTGTCCTATGTCTGGGGACCCCAGATGCTGACCATCAGGGGCCCTTCCAGGAGCCTGACAGAAATGAACCCAGAATGGCAGTGACCCTAGTCAGCACTGACCTTCCTAGAGGCAGTGACCCCAGATGGAAGTGATTTCTAGCTGCAGTGACTCTAAAGAGAGGTGACCTTGAACAGCTGTGACCTCTCCAAGGGCACCACCTCACCCTGCCCTGGGCAGCAGTAACAGAACAGCAGGGACATCTGACATCAGTGTGACCCTGGTCAGCAAGTTCCCCAAACAGCACTGAGCCCAGACAGCAATGACGTCATACAGTGGGGACCCATGCTCCCAGGTGGCTATGACCCGAGTGTGGCCCTGCCACTCACCGGTTGAGGGCAAACGTGTAGTGGAAGCGGACGTTGTGCTGCTCGGCCACATCGCAGGTGGGCAAGGCCTGTAGCGTCTCCACCAGCTCGATGATGGCTGAGTAGTCCTGCGTGAGGGAGCAGCACACGCGGACACAGCGGCCCCCGGTGGGTCCCACCGGCCCCAAGCCCAGAGGGAACACCTTAGGTTGGGGGTCCCCTCCCACCTCCAACACCCCACCTTCCCACCACCACCCTCTGCACACCTCCCTCAGGCCCGGCCGGTAGTGCAGACACTGCACCTTTATAGAGCGCTAGCTCACTGTGCGCCCCAACCGCACAACTGCCCCAGGAGACCGCGAGCCGATCAGCCCCACTACAAACTGAAGCTCAGAGACGTCAGGTAACTTGAGCAGCACAGCCAGGAGCTGACACGCATTTGCCTGACACCAAATGCTTGTCCTGCCCGCCTCTCCGCGCACACCTGCACGTCACGGTAGGAAAGCAGCAGGTTCATGATGATGTCAGGGCTCAGCAGCTCCACGCTGTCCAGTCTCCGCTGCAGGCGAGCCAGCTCCTGCCGCAGCTGCTGCCCACTGAACCGCTCCCGGGCCTGCCGGATGTCCTGCCGAATGGTCTCCCGGAAATAGCCGCTGGTGTCCGCAACAGGAGAGGGAGGGAAGGAGAGGACATGGTGGGGCCTGTCCCTCCGCCCATGCCACTGTACCTGCTCCAGCCTCCTTCTGGAACAGGGAAGGCTGTGCACCTTCCCTGGCTCCCCCTTACCGAGAGTCCGTGGGTGTGGCCTCCAGCAGGCGGGCCAGTCGGCCCACCAGGGGTGTGAGCAGGGCCTCAGTGCCCACTCCAGGCTGGACCAGCCCGTCAGCCAGACCTCTCAGGAGGCCGACATCGCCACACAGCACTCGACCAGTAGCTGTCACGACATAGGGGATCAGCGTGTAGCTGCCAACACAATCCTGGTGGGAAGGAGGCGGGAATCAGTAGAGGTCAGAGGTAAGAGCACCAAGTTAGAGAGAGGCAGTGAGAGTCACAGGTCAGCACCAGTGGGAACTGGAATAGTAGGGAAAGGGCACACTGCAGGAAGGGCAGCAATAGGGAGCAGAGGATCACACAGATGTCAGGGGGTATTAGAGAGGTCAAAGGTGACCGAGGAGGCCAGAAAAGGTAGTGGGGGGTCAGAGGTCATAATGGAAGTCAAAGGGCACGTTGGAATGAGGGGTGGTTTCTGCTCACAGAGTTCTTCTGGAAAATGTCCTCCTGCAGGAAACAGACAGATACTGATGCTCTGGGTAGGCTTGACCCCCACCCTGTGCCTTCCCCCACCAGCCACCTGGCCACCTACCCGAAGGGCCTGCAGGTCAGGGATGTCGGCCTGGGAGCAGAGAAGCACGTTGTTGGTCATGCTGAAGCTCTCACGCACA
This sequence comes from Micronycteris hirsuta, assembly GCA_004026765.1. Taxonomy (NCBI): domain Eukaryota; kingdom Metazoa; phylum Chordata; class Mammalia; order Chiroptera; family Phyllostomidae; genus Micronycteris; species Micronycteris hirsuta. The sequence goes on along the minus strand of PVJI01002640.1, from coordinate 71,071 downwards.
CCAAGGTGGTAGAACAGGGAAGGCTGTGCCAAGGAGTGGCTCACCTCCAGCACCACCACGTCTGCAAGCACACGGGGGCCCTGAGCCCGGAGCCCAGCTTGGTGGGGGGAGGGGGCTGGAGATCTCTCCTGGCTCAGCCTGCCTTCCCGTGGGACTCCAGCAGGATCCAGTTTTGCTCCTGGCCTCAGTTTCCCCTTTTTAGGGTCCTTTGGGCTCTCACACAGAACTAGTGTCTGTGGTGCTGCAGGAGGGGGGTTGGGCTCGATGGGCCCTCATCCCGCTGTTCAGAGCCCCGTGGCCCCTGGGCACAGCGAAGGGGAGGCTGTGCACCAGCCCAGAGCCTGTTCTAGGCCATTCGAGAAGCAAGAGTTGGGCCAACAACGTAAGTTGCCTTCCCTGAGTCCCCAACCCAGTCTCTTGAAAGGTCCCAGCACTGTGTAGACAACTCTGTGCCGTATGGGTGCCTCTGTGTGTATAGCTGATTGCGACTGGATCTCTGGGTGTGACAGGGTCTCTGAGGACCTGTGTGTTGACATATATGTGATTTGTAAGTCTGTCTATGACTCTGTACGCTGTGTGTCCTCGAGGGCGAGTGAGCTTCATTTTCTAGGCTGCGATTTTATGGACATCCGGCAAGCACTGGCGCCCAGACTCTTGGATAAACAAGTAAGTATCAGGAGGCGTCAGGGTTGGCAGAAGGAAGAGGCTACTTGCCCTGGAAAAATCGCCTTTTGGTCCCACCCCCAAGCGATTCTGCCCCGCCTCCAGCCCCACCCATTGTCTTGGGGGTATGAGCGCCTCATAACCTAAGCTCCCTCGCTCAGAATCCAGTCTGTCGAGTCCCATCGCTTCCCTTTCTGCCTCTCTAGCCCAGTCCTCGGAAGTAGTATGCTAGCACACCTGAACTCCAGTGCCCCAGGTATAGGCCCTTCCCTAGTCCAAGCTCCACCTCCCAGGATCCGCGCTCACAAACTCCGAGTGAAATCATTCCGAGGCGGAGTTCTCCAACCCCATTGCTAATACCGCACACCCCCACTGCTCCCAGAAGTGGCCCAGTCCTAACCCCGCTCCTCACGCACGGTGCCTGCTTAAGTCCCAACCCTAAACCCCGAAGCCCGGCCTGGATCCGCTAAGTTCTAGCCCGATCCCAGTCGCGCTCCAAACCCTCTAAATTCCACTTTTGTCAGGGGACCACCTCAGGTCGCTAAGCTTTAGCTCACATTATACACCCCCAGACCTCACACCCATCTCGGTCCCTCCCTGGAATCGGTGAGCCACTCCCCTTTCGGCCCAGCCCAAGGCCCTAAATCCGCCCAGAATCCTGGTCCCGCAGCCCAGCGCACACTCACCGGCGTTGTAGAAGGAATCCAGCGCTGCTGTGTCTCCCAGCGCCAGCGTCCCAAAGGGCAGGCTGCACAGCTGCGGCCGCGGCCGTGTCCCGGGGAGCTGCGCGCAAGCTTCGCGCAGGCAGCGGAGGGGCAGCGGCTCTGCCTCGGCTCCCGTCTTCGGCTCCACCCCGGGCTGCGGCTCCCGGGTCAGCACGTAGACCACGCTGAGCGGCCGGCTTCGTGTGTAGCCCCGGCCGGGGGGCGCTGTGGTCGACGGGCCCCTACTCAGCGCCTCCGCCAGAGGGTCCTGCCAACAGCTGCCGGCGCACTCCAGGGCCCCGGGCGGGGGGCACTGCCCCGCCATGCGAGGGCGCTCAGGCGTCGGGCGTGCTCTGGGCACCCAGGACTTGGCAGGTGTCCAGGGATCTCGAGATCGGGAATCCAGTTGGGACCAGGAATCTTTTATGGGATCTGGAGATCCAAAGTCCCGCCAGAGATCCCGTTCCCAAAACGTGGTCTCTGACTTGGAAGGTCCTGAGGATCTGAAATCGGGAATCGGGTCCCAGGAATTTGGGGCATCCGGTGGTGCGTGGCTCAGAGTCACGTGGGAGATTCCAGGAATCAGTCCGACCCTGTCAGGCACTCAGACTCCGCAGGAGAGCGTCCACCGTCCTTTCCTCTGCCCTCATCTGTAAACTGGACCCAGCCCTTTCCCGCCGACCGGAAAGCTCCACCCTCGGCCCTGGGGCAGCACCGCTCCCTAGCGGCCCAGGACTCAGCCTCTCGCCTCCCTTGTATCCAGCTAGAACCTCTGAGTCCCGCACTTCCGGAACAGCCTGTGCCACTGCACACGCCAACCACTGCGGACTGCTCGCAACAGGAGCTCGTACTATGTGCGCCCAGGTCGGGGCTAGGGAAGAGGTGTGAACTACAGGCCCTGCCTTTCGGGGATCTGTTGAATGAACGCATCTCCAGAGCCATTAGGACGTGCAGAGCATGGTGAAGAGTGGGTGTTCTTCAGAGAGGGACTGGAATGGAGGAAGTCTGCCCCTCCATCTGCCTGGAGCATCTGAGCCCCCTAGTTTGCCCTCTTGCCAGGGAGGCTGCTTTCCCCAGAATCCAATCTGCCGATCTTGAACCTCCATTCAGAACCTGACCATAGGACTTGAGAAGAGTCTCCACACAGACATTTCTCCACTCACCCAAGAGAGAACCCCAGAACTCCAGCCCTTCTGCAGTAAGTGAGGCGGCAACCTGGTGTAAACGTCGGTGGGCTCTGACCTCAGGAAATGGGGACTCAGAGAGGTTGAGTAACTCGTCCCAGGTCACCCTGCCACAGGAGCAGAACGCAATCCCCGGGACTCCTTATCAGACTGCAGATATCTGAACTGCGGCATTTTGCTGTGTAGAATGTGCACTTTTTTGCCCAAATTTTTGAGGGAGAAATAAGGGTGCACATTGTACATGGGTATAATGACTATATGCCATGGGTATAATAATCCCGTGTGTAATGTGCACAAAACATGGGTGTGTGTTATACATGGCAAACTATGGGTACTGATTGTTCTGCCACTTTCTAGAATGTGGCTCTGGCGGACTAACTGCTTGATAAATGCTAACTCAGTGACTGCTGTTTCATTACCTGTAGCCCCATGGAAGAAAGTGCACCTTCCTTGGTTTGACCCTGAGTTTAAACCAGCCCCTAGAAGAACCAGAGAGAAGTAGCCAGGGAGAAGCTCTGGGCTTACAGCAGAGGCTGGGGTGCAAAACAGATGACCCATCAAAGACAGTCATGGGCAACAGAGAGGGTGAGAAAACGGCAATGTGCACCCCAAAACCACCCACTTGTAGGACCTAGAGGACCCAAGGGCACTTTCAGTGGATGCTTGAGTCCCAAGCTCTTCACTAAATGTTCCCCTGGCCTTGGCTTGCATACTTCCAGAGATGGCAACCTTACCACCTCACGAGGCTGACCCTTTCATCTTCGTGACTGAAAGAAAAGTCTTCCTTCAATGGAGCTTAGAACCTATGTCCCTACTCTTGAGGTTTTCTCAGTAACTGGAAGAGTCTTGCACGCCAGGAAAGGGTTAAAGTGATTTTATTTTTAAAAGTGGACAGCAGAGGCAGTTAGCAATGGGGAGGGGAAGCCGAAGGCCCGGAAGCTGTGCAGGAGAGATAAGGCCACTGGCTGCCGGCGTGCCCTAGCGAAGCATGATGCGGACCCTGCGGTAAGGGTGGCCCACGCCGAGGCCTGAGGCCCAGTCAATGCCGTACTTGTACACAGCGGTGTGGGACGCCGCATAGTGTCCGTTGAGATTGGACCGATAGCAGGATCCGTACCACCAAGCCCCGTGGACCACCACCGCGCAGTTGCCCTCACTCTTCGCATCGTGGTCAGCATCGTAGGTGCTGAAAGACTTCCCGTGGTGGTAGCTCAGGGAGTCCCCTGGCAGGGAGGGACGGGAGGCTCTTTGGTGCCAGCGCCTTGCCTGGCACCCTTGAAGAGACTACCTCACAGGAGCCTCAGAACAACCGAGGGGTGGGTATCCTCGGGCCCCGTGAGAAAACAGCAGCACCAAGGAGCCAGGGTGTTTGCCCAAGGTTACTCAGCTAGTCACAGGGGCACTGGGACTTGAACTCAGGACTGTGGCTCCAAAGCCACCAGCTCCTCTTCCCGCCTTGTCCCCTCCCAGAATTGCCAGCTTCCCTCTGGCTCCTCTGTCTCGCCCTAGCTCCCACCTGCCTCAGCCTGTGCGACTCTGTCAAGAGTGGGGAGGGACCCTCAGATGGCAGGGCGGGAGAGGGGTTCTCCTGAGACAGCTCCTCAGATCACTTCCCTCTTTCAAGTCTTTCCTCAACAGTTGCCGTTTCTCTGAAAAAGGCCTTCCCTAGTTCCTCTTCCCGAGAAGACAACGCTAACACAGAACAGGCCTCAGTAGTTCCCACAGCCTCCCTCCCTGCCTCCTTGTCCCTTTCACATTGCAGGAAACTGAGGCTCTGACATGGAGTGAACTTGCCCAGGGTCACATCGTTAGTAAACGACAGAGCTGGGTCCAAACTCTGGCCTGTTTGCCTCCTGAGCCCAAATTCTTTACTCCCGTACCACCTTGCCTCATAGCTGCCACTTCTCGGATGAGAACACTGAGACCAGAGAGGAGAAGGGATTATCCTGGGTCACTATGGAAGCAGTGGCATGTATCCAGCCTCCCTCGCCTTCTTCCCCTTCTCCAGGGCCCCACCTGAGGGTTGCTCACCTGCAGTGCCTGCTAAGAACTTGCCCAGCACCAGCTGGTAGTGGTCCGCCTCCCCAAGGAGGCGGAAGGACTCGTAGTGGGCAAAGGTGCGGTTGCCATTAAAGTCCTCCAGCTCCACGCAAAGCTCCCAGGTACCTGGTGGGGGTGGAGGGAAGGGCAGGGAGGGCGAATCCTCAGACCCCAGAATGCCAGAGGAATGCCCCTCAGGCTCCCTGGACCTTGCTGGGAACTTACCCTGGAGAGTCAGCTGGTGCAAATTCTCGTTACCCAGCCAGAATTCGGACTCTTGACTCCCAAAACCTGCTTTGTAGGAGGACCAAGAGCGGAAGAAATCCACAGAACCATCCTGCCGCCTCTGGAACACCTAGGGAGGCAGAGAAGACTAGCACACCAGCCGCTGCTCCAGACTCGGCACAAGATGAGGAGAGGCAGTGGGGGGGGGGCAGTGGCAGCTGAGAGTGGGCACACTGTGAGGCCCGGCAGACATTCCCGGCCTCTTTGGACTGTGGGCTTTTGTTGATACAGCATGAGTCCCAGTCAGCTTCGCCTATGAATGTATCGATGAACTCTACATTCTCTTATTAACTTTTAGTGCCTGTAAAACAGTAAACTTCACACCAAAGCCTTGTCAGCCCTGGGGGAGACTGAAATGATAGAAATGCATTCCTGCCTTCTGGACATGGTCAGTCCTGCTGGGAGTCAGACTCAAAAAAACTTGCTCTAATATACTCTGATAAGAACCAAGATATTAGAGCAGAGAGCTCACCTCCAGAGGCCCAAGCTGGACTCCTGACCTTACCCTGACACTCCCCTTTCAAGCCAAGCGGTCCCCAGGCTCTGTAGAGTTTCCCTCCTGAGTATCTTCCAGTCTAAGTGCCTCTATTCCCACTGCTGCCACCGACCACTGTCTTCTCCGACCTGGACCTCTGCAGGCCTTCTAACCTGTGTCCCTGTTTGCACTCCTGTTCCCCACTGCAAAGTCTGGCCTGGCAATTCCCTGCTTAAAACTCTCCTGTGGCTCCCCGTTTACCCCCATGACCCTCAGTCATTCAGTGCTCCCCATGGACCGGCCCTTGCGGAGGCCTTCCAGCCATGCTTGACCCTCACCAGCAGACCTCAGCCGGCCACTCACACCTGCTCTCAGCTCACTCGCGTGGTTCTCGCCCCCTCCCCCCAACCTTCTGGTACTGTCCTGTCTTGCTGCATTTGTCTTTCCCTCTACCTGGAATGCCATTCTGCACCTCGTCTGTCTTGAGAACTTCTACACAGCCTTCAAGGCCCTGCCAGATGGCACCTGGTCTGTGAAGCCTTCTCAGACTTCAGGTCCCCTTGGGGGCTCAGTTTGTCCAAAAATGCCTTGGCTCCAGTGGGCTCTGGCTCCCCCTGGGGGCCAAAGGGCAGAAGTGGGCCTCGCCTGTGAGTCTCTCTGACACTCACCAGCCATCCACCCCCTCGGGTGTCCATGTCACAAAAAACTGGAAGGGCTCTGCCTTCAGGTAGACACAGATGGTACCAGCCGCTCAAGGTGGCGCCCCGGCTCAGCAGCTCCTGGCAGCTCCTGGGGCCTGGGGAAGGGCAGATGGACTCAGAGGCCCCCCAAGTTATGACCCAACCCCTACTTCCTAGGCAATGGAAGAGGCTAAGTGTGGGACCTCAGGAGCCCTCTCTGCTCCTTCAGGGCCCTGAAAGGGGCTGCAGGGCTGGACCACGCCTGGTAGTCCACCAACACCCCAGCACCTCCTGGTTCCTAGCTCCTGGCTCCAACGAAGGCTGCCTTACCCTCCTGGCACCGGAGCAGGTTCGCTGGATCTCCTGCCCCGAGGAAAGACCAAATGTTAGCTCCAAGGTCTGAGTATCTATCTCCAAGGGGATGCCCACAAACCATCAGAGGGGAGGGTGCGCGGGCCCTTCTCCTAATCTTGCCCACCCTCTCAGCCTTCCATGCCTCTGCAGGAGGGCAATCACAGCTAATGGCTGAGCAGCAACCCAGCAGAGCCCTCCCCCTTTCTAGCCCAAGGACAGAACAATGAAAGAAGAGGCCTGGGTTTCACTCACTCACCTGGCTCACCCTTGGGGCCCATCTTGCCCGGTGGTCCAGGGTGCCCTGAAATCCCAGAGACGGGGATGCTGTGAGTTCCACTCCATACCCAGGGCCAAAAGCAGCAGGGATTTGGAGACTGGAGTCAAATCCCAGCTGCACCCTTCCCTGGCTGTGGACAACCGACTTATCTTCTCAGAGCCTTACTTTCCCCCTCAGTAAAATGGGGGAAACTCTCCCGGTACCTCACAGAGTTGATCTCTGGGTCCAGGCCCCCAGCCTGGAGCCCGGCACGCAGTAGGTTCCTGGCCCTTCTGTCATCGCCCTTTGCAAGGTAGTTAGGGTTGCACCGCCAGCCTCCCCAGTGCAGCCCGGGTCCCTGTCTGCTCCCTGGTATCTCTCACCTTGAGGACCTGGACTTCCCTTCTCCCCAGGACTTCCTGGGGCTCCGGGACAGCTGGGCAGGAGGACAATTTTGCTGGCTTCCAGTTCCCTGGGTTCTGCATGGAGACACAGGACCAGGTGTCACAAAGTGGTCATGGGGAAGTGGGCATGCCTCTGTCTCCCAGACCCCCCTGAGGTTCTCTTTCCATCTCCAGATTCCAGCTGTCAGGACACTTGCCTCCAAGAGCTTTCAAGGCTTTGTACTGTTTGCATCTATTTGCAGAGCCCAGATTATCAAATGCCCACCCTGCTCCTTGAGGCTAGTGAGCCTGGGTGGGAGAAGGACACCCAGTGAGGGAATGAGGGTACGTTGGTGGGGGAGCACCCTACAGCCCTACCTGGACAGCTGGGGTGGTCCTCAGTCCTCAGACAGGCAGGCTCCCTGAGCAAGAGGAGCAGAAGGGAGAGTGGGGTCCACAGGAGGCCCATCTTGCTGGTCCCCTCGAGAGAAAAATGCCAGTTTAGACGGGGGCCAGGCTGGTAGAAGAACAAAAACTTCCACCCATTGTCCCTGTTCAGGGACACCCCACCCAGGTTGGCGCAGGCAGGAGGTTAGGGCATTTCCTCCCTCGGCCCCAGAGAGAATGGGCATTATCGCTGACCTGTTCCGCTGGGAGGGCGTCCAACTTCTGCCCCCGGTTGCCAGGGCTCCTCAGCCATCTCTCTAGACCTTCGCATTCGCTGGCAATTTTCTGATCCTTCCATCTGGAATGCCCTTCTCTGCACCTCTCCTGTGCGCTCCGCCTGTCCCTGATGGTCCGGCCCTAATGTCGTCTCCACTGGGAACGCTTTCCCGACCCTGGCAGCAGCATTTGTGACCCCTGCTACCATTGGCTGGGCGCCTACTGCACGCCACCAGTCTCACTGCGTGTGCTGCGTGCAGTTTCTGCCTTGCTTCCTGACCCTTACACAGCCCTGCTCATGGTCACTACTATTGGCCCTGGGTTACAGGCCTGGTACATAAATATTGGCTAAATGAAGGAATAAGCAAGGAGAAACTGAGGCCCAGAGACAGGACATGACTTGTGCTCTCTCTGGCACTCGCATGCCCAGAGCCACAGAGATTTTGCCCAAGCTCCATACCTCCCACCAGGGAGAGGCACCCTTAGCAAAGTGACACCGTGTCCACCCACAAGACCCCTGGGGAGCCCCTGGCAAGGCCTAGGAAACAGCTGCTAATATAGGCCAATTGCAGGGGCAGCTCAGGCAGGCAGGCCCTGGAAGCCGGGAGGCCAGTAAGGAGGCAGCGACCATGATCCAGATGTGAGGAGTGAGGTCTGAGTAGGAGAGGTCCCTCAGGTGACAGGGGAGGAAAGGGGAGTCTCATTCATTCATTCATCCGCTCATTCATTCATTCATCAAACCCTCCCTGGTGGTAGGGAGGGCTGAGGTACAGTGGGGCATCAGGGGAGGTGGAAGCCCAGTTTACCACACAGGACGGATCCATGGGATGGATGCTGAGGCCCTGCATTTCCAGTCCTGGGGGTCTGTCCCCCTCGAACTCTCCCACAGGGGTGCCGCGACCCAGGGACAAGCCTGTTTCTCCTGATGCTGTTTGTAATAACCAGTGTGGAAATGACCCAACTGGACATTGGTAGGATGAAGGCAAATAAGGGCAAATCTGGTGAAGACTGAATGGGGCCAAGTCGCAGAGCCACATGTACGGCACAGCCCCACTTTGTATTTTAAAAAAGCTGAAGGTACATTCACAGGAAAAGGCCTGAAACATTCTGTGAACCAGTTACTTCTGGGGAGTGAGACCAGAGGGGCAGCAATTCTCACTCTTTATATAAACTTCGGTATGGCCCTTTTGTTCCTTAGAGGCATTTACTACTTTTGAAAAAAGAAAACATCCAATGAAGAAATGTTCTAAGCCAGCAGGAGATGGGGGCATTTCCTCCCTCTGTCCCAGAGAGAACGGGCATTATTCCTGCCAGCTCTTAAGTGCTGGCTGGAGAAGCCAGGGGCGGGTGGCCCAGGCCGGGGAAATTGCGTGAGCAGAGGCTTGGAGCAGAGACAGAGCAAGGCAGGCTGGGGAACAAGCGGTAGGTCCAAGTAGCTGGAGGGGTGGCTCAGGGGGAGGGGTGGCTGTCTGAGAGGGTGGTGGGCACTGATGATGTGGGGGGAGGGAGGTGGACTGTTTGGGGTTTTGTTGATGATGGCATCTTATGTGAGGCCAGGGAGGAGCCAGAACTGCCCGTGGACTTGCAGCAGCGGCTAAAAGAGCCTGCAGGGCAGCCAGGTCTGGAGAAGAGGTACCGGAGGCTCGGCTGCGGGCACACAGCTGGGTGGGTGGACGGGTGCCCTGGCACGAAGCAGATGGAGCACATGTGCCTGCTCTGAACCCTCCCCACGTCCAACTGAGATGGATATTGCTGCTACCCCACTTTACAGATGAGGAAACTGAGGCCCAGAGCTGTTACATAACTTGCTCCAGTTCACACAGAGCCGTTCAGTCCCACCGGCTGAACTCTCAGCCATTACTCTATCGCCTCTCAGCTTCCTAGGACAGTCCCGCAATTATATCTCAGACTCTTAGCCGCATGCCTGGTTTCCAGCACGTGCTGCCCTCATGGGAGGTGTTATTAGTCAGAGAAGACTTCCAGGCCCAGGGACGGGGGCGGGGTGCTGGGGGGTGAAGGATGGGAGCAGGGCATGGGCAGGTCTTCCCAGGAGGGCCTGTGTGCAGAAATGGCTGTGGAGCGTTACAGGGCGTCCCCACCTTGGCGCAGGGGCAGAAACATGACTTAAGGAGCTGAGAGCCTGAAGGTGCCCCTGCAGGGGACTTCTAAAGTTCCGTTCACTCTGGGGCCAGAAAAACCTAGATTCGAGCCCAGCCCTGCCCCAGCCTGCTAGGTGACCTTGAGCAAGTGTACTTAGCTGAGTCTTTGTACACGGCGCACCTGTGCAGGCACAGGAGAGGGGGCTAAACACATGGAACAGATGAAATATTTTAAAAGGTGACATCAACAGTCCAAGGCTGAATTCCCATAAAGGAGGGAACAGTGGCCATATCCCCACCCCACCCAATCCACACACAGCCCAAGACAAGGGACACCAAGCACAGTGCCGGAGAGAGTTCCTTTATTCGAGACTGCTGCCCAAGCCAGCCAGTGGGAAGAGGCAGGTCCAACGCCAAGCAGGGGCCCTGCGGGGGGCCCACAGGGATGACAGATAAGACAGGAGGTGGTTGGAGGTTGCTCTCAGCTGCAGGAACCAGGCCCAGGACAGGAGGGGACGCCAGGTATTGGACACTGAGACTACTCAGTGCCAAAGATTTTCCCATCCCCAGCACCCACAAGGCGGTCAAGAGGGCAGCCTCTTCATCCTCCTTCCCCTCAGTGTGGGATCCAGGCCTGAGGGGTCAGATTCTGCAGAGGCCAGACAGGGAGGGCAGTCAGGGCAGTGGCCTTGCCTCAGCCAGGCTGAGGACCCCACCCCCAGTGGACAGGCGCAGCGGAAGAGCACACACTTCAATGAAGGCTTCAGTGGCCCGTCCCACAGCACACACGGCACACGGGGACCTCCGAGCAGCCCCCTTTCTCAGAGGAAAACCAAACCGCACACACAGCCGAGGTCCTGCCCAAGGCCGCAGAGTTGCAGGCCAAAGTCTCGCCTGGGCTACCACCTACTGGTTCTCCTCCCTGCTGGCAGCATGAGGGACAAAGACAAGTGGGCTCAGCCGGGCTCTTAGACACCAGGCCCGGGCTGCGTCCAGGCCCCAGCCAATACCTAGCAGAAAGAACCCCGCAACTGGGAGAGGTAGAAGGGGTGTGGCTCACACGGGGGACATGGGGGGGCGACATTGCCCTTAGGGCTGCCCCACTGAAAAGACAGTTCACTGTCACTTAAGGGGACTGGACTGCAGGGGCAGGACTGGAGTGGGGGAAGTGAGCCAGACTATGGGCTGATCAGGTACTCACAGTGTCTGGTAGGTGCTGTCCTTGGCCTTGAGGAAGCGCAAGACAAAGAAGGCCACTGCCTGTAGGCTCAGCACCAGCACGATGCCTCCAATGAAGCTGGCCCCATCAAAGCCAGGGTTGTTGGCTTCAGGGACATGGGGGCTTTCTGCAGGGTAGAGGTCACAGCAGGCCACATAGGACCAGGATCCCAGACCTACCCCAGAACCTGTGAGGACCAGGACCCAAGGCCTACCCCAGAACCTGTGAGGACCAGGGCCCCAGGCCTACCCCAGAATCTGTGAGGACCAGGGCCCCAGGCCTACCCCAGAATCTGTGAGGACCAGGACCCCAGGCCTACCCCAGTAACCTACAGAGGTCACCTGGAGGCCCCTCTCCTCACTATGGGAGCCCAGGAACAGCAGGCTCAAAAGGTCAGTGGAATCCTCTGGGCAGCTGGGAGGTGCTTGGTGGGAGGGACAGTGCCCAGCTGGGCAGGGCAGGGCCTTGGCTCCAGCCCTGGCTCCGCTCCTGAATTGCTCTGTGGCACGATGCTCCTCACACCCTCTCTGGGCCTCCTGAGCACATGGACCGAGGGCAGCTGAGCCCCCTTCCAGACGCCTGCTCTCACACTGGTCCGACAGGAGGAGGGCGGACCCAGAACTCAGGCATCCAGACTCCTTTCGACCTTAGGTCTCGGGGTTCAAAGCCCAGGTACAGATGATGTGGTCCCCTATCAGGACTCCTGAGAGCCTGGAGCTGCCCCTTACTTAGAAAGGGAAGGAGCTGGGGAAGGAGCAGAGGCCCACACTCTGGCCTACCCTAGGGAGTAGATAAATGGAGACTAGATGCTTTATGTCAGAGGAAGAAGCCGGGCTCTAAGGGCCAGACCTGTCCAGAGTCACCTCACAGGACACAGCCCAACTCACACGGTGTCCCCCTTCCCCCGCCCCGGCTTAGTGGCCCACGGTTGTCAGACTGTGTCTGGGGGCTCCCAGCTGTGCCACATTAGCCATCAACTCCCGCCAGGGATTCGATTTCAGGCCCTGGGCCCGGTGCCCAGGGCAGGGCAGGGCTGGTGGTAGGAGATCATTCTGGGGCAGTGGACAGGGCCCTAGGGGGACCTGGGTCCACCTCCCAGAGACCGTGGCTTGTGTAAGGAGTTCTGAGAACATGAAGAGCAAAGGGTGGTCCCAGCTGCAGCTCCAGCAGCCCTCTCCAGGGAAGAGGAGTAGGAGAGAAGAGATGAGCTGCACAGACCGACCTGGGGCTTGAGCTGGAGGGAGCCGAACTATCAATAATTCAGCCTCTGAGATCACGTTTCTGGCTTTAATTAACCAAGAGCCTCTTCAGCCATCCCTGGCAAGCCTGCTGAACTCCAGGCCCTGAAGGGCAGTGGGGGCCAAGGGGTAGGCTTCTTGCCTCTGTTATGCCAGGAATCTGCTTTGTAACTCTCTCTGGACCAGGAGGTGGTCACAGCGTACATCTCATTGGCCACCTGAGCCCATACACCCTCAGCACCAAGCACAGGTCCTTGAGGGGGTCACCCTGAGTTCTCAGACGTGGTATTCGGAAGAGGGCATTAGAACCCATCTTTCTGTGATCACCTTCCTTGCATCAGGCGCTGAACTAGGCGCTACACACCCTTAATTAAAACCCTCACAGCGACGAGGTGAGGTGGCATCCAATCCACTGTACAGATGTGGAGACAGGCTCAGAGGGAGAAGTCACAGGTCTGAGGCCACGGAGCACATAGGCGCCGAAGCCCAGCTCTGTCTAGTCCTGCCACTGCCCAGCTCCCCCAGGCAGCACCTACCTGTTGTGATTGTCTTTGGTTCATAGGTGGGGTGGTGGTGGGCAGCTAAAAAGACAGGGAATCTGTGAGAAGTCAGCTCTCCCGTCCCTTGATCCCCATCAAGCCCCCAGCCCGGGGCCAAAAGCTGGACTTCGGGCTCCGGTCAGGGCCTCTGGCCCCGGTCCAGACCCGCCCAACACACTTTCAAGCCTTTCTTCACATAGTTCCTTCCACCAGACGTGCCCTTTCTCCATCGCAACCTTTAAAAGTCATCTCTGATGCCACCGCCTCCAGAAAGCCCTCCCCTGTTCCCTTCTGAACTTCCAAAGTCCTCACTATGCTTTCATTTAGAGAAGCTAACTGCCCCACCACCCATGCCTGTCCTGTATCCTCCACCTGTACCCATTTACAGATGAGGAAACAGGCCAGAGAGGGGAAGAGAGTTCTGGGAGAGCTGAAATTGGACCCAGGTGTTCATAGGCATGGTCCTCTCCCCTAGAGAGAGAGAGACGGATTGCTCCTGGCTTTGGCTGGGGGCACCTCAGTCCCGTCTCCCTAACTTGGATTAGGCCCTTGAGACCCCCGTACCTGGACATGACTCTGAGTGGTTGTAGACAGAGCAACCTTCCTTGACCACCTCAGCCTGGTCCATACAGTGTCCTAGTGGGAGAAGGTGCAAGGGAGAGGTTTGGGGAGAGGGGCCAAGGTCCTGGGGTTCAGAACCGAGGCGCTCGACTTGGGGAGGGACAAACTCCATACCTGGCTCCTCCGGACGACACTGCTCCCACACGCAGCCGGAGAGGTTGTGCGCTCTGTCGCCCTCCACACAATGCTCACAGAGCTTCAGCTCTCCACAGGCCGCTTGGACAGCTGGCCAGACGTTCATTCGGAGCAGGGCTCCTCGCCCGAAGCCTCGAGCTCCTTTACCTGGTGGTGGGGTGGAAGCAACCCCTTGAATGGGAACTGCAGCCCCACTTCCCCACTGCTGTGGCTCTCACCCTCTGCACACACACTCACTCACCTGGATCCCCTAATCCCCGCTAAACACCTGGAGTTTCCACAGACACAATTAACACACACCTAGAGCCTCCCTGATATTCACCCAGAGTCCTTTCCCTTTGCATATACCTGGGGTTCCCAGATAGATTTGGGGCTGCCTCCCCCATTCACACCTGAAGCTCCTTACTATATACACAGCCTTTACCCACCCCTGGAGCCCTGCATACGTATGGAAAGTCCCCTTCTGCTCCCCCACTACCCCTCCCAGCCGACTGCTCCTGGACAGGCGACTGGGTGAAGGGCACGCTCCACCTGCCCCGGCGCCTAACCAGACCCTGGCCAGCATACCAGCTACAACGAGCTGGGCACACAGGAGGAGGCAGCAACAGCCGCCACAGAGCGCAGCCCGTAAGGCTCGGGGTCCCGGCAAGGCCATGGGCGCGGGGGCGGGGACTGGGGGTCCGCGGAGAGCTGGTGTCCCGCGTCCCTTCTGGACTCGGCTCCGCCAGGGTGTGGGAAAGAGACTGGACCGACGGGGGCGGGGTGGGCGTGGCTAGTGACGTACAAGAATGGGCGGAGCATTATGGTCGGGGTGGGACCAGATAGGGCGTGGTTAGTGGGCGCGGTCAGGTGGGGCTGGGGCGGGGCTCTGACAAAAGGAGGCGGGGTCCAGGACTAGTAGCGTACCTGATCCCTGAGAATCCAGCGCAGCACTTTCAGGGAACCTGCTGCGTAGCAAGTTATCCCGACCTCACAGGTGAGGACACTGAGGCTCAGAAAAGATGAATGACTAGTTAGAGGTCACAAAGTCAATGGCAAAATCCGGATCTGAAGCAAGGTCACTTTTCTGCCTCCCGGGCTCAGCACAGATGGGGCCCAGTCCAGTGCCCCCTCCAACCAGGCCTCAGGACTGCTGCTGACCGGCTTCAGCTGGCCCCGTGGTTCTGGCCGCCCACCTGGCTTCAATCTTTTCACCCTCCTCTCTTCTGTCCCTCAGCCCACCATGTCTGCCTCCAACCCACAACATCTTCTGATCAAGTCACCAGTCTCCTTGTTACTGGGGCAACTGAAACTTTTCACAGCTTTCCCTCCTGCCTCGGCAACTGCCTGACACCCACCTCTTCTAGTTCTTCTCCCACTGCAGCCACTTCTCAGGTTCCTTAGAGGGTGCCTCCTCTTCCTCTTTCTCCCTTCTCCTCTCTCCTTCCCCTCCCTTCCTCTTTCCCCATCACTAATGGCCCAGTTCAGTCACGAGCCCTATCCCACCTCTCTTGGGGTCAGCTCTGTCATCCCTCTGCCATCAGTTCCCATTTGAAAGCCAACAGGTATCTCTCCGTCTCCAGTCTAGTGCTCCGTCCCTAGCTGCCACGCCTTAACTAATAAGACATAGCTAACACTTATTGACCCCTCACAATGAGCAGAATGTACATTCTACTAAGAGCTTCTAGTTGCAGCTTCTCATCTAAGGTCCTCACTACCCTCTAGGTATGGGTTTTGTTATCCCCAAATTGCAGTTTTCAGGAGTAATATCATGTCCTGACTTGTGTGGCTTAGTGGGTTGAGTGTCACCTCCCAAACCAAAAGGTCTCCAGTTTGATTCCCAGTCAGGGCATATGCAGCCGACAGATGTTTCTCTAGCACACTGGTGTTTCTCTCCCTCTTTATCCCTCCCTTCCCCTCTCTCTGAAAATAAATAAAATCTTTCAAAAGAAGAAGAAACATCACCTGCTTAGGAGCACACAATTATAATGGGGGAGGGGAAGGATGTAACCCAGGGGCTACTCTCCCCTCTACTGTTCCTCCTTGGGCCTATCTGCTTCCTGGGCACCTCCACCTGAGTGAGCCTCAGGCCCTCAAACTGCCTGGTCCCTCTTCCCCACCCAGGAAGGCCCCCTCATCCTCCAAGTCACCCAATTGGAAACTGGGGTCTCATCCTCACCCCCTCCCTTTGTCTCCCAAATTAAAATCCTGCAGATTCTGCTTGTACATATCTCCTCGGTCCTGCTCCCTTGTCTTGTCTTTGCTGGCCTCACTGCCTCTCAGCCCCCAGGCCCCTTCTCAAGTTGGCCCTCGCAGCGCAGGGCTCTGCTGAACCACGTTAACAGTGGGTGGGTAGGGCCCCACAACCCTTCCACTTCCAGCTCCATAAGTCTCTCCAGCACGTCTTGGGCTCACCCCACCTTCTTACCCTCCAAGAAGATCTAATAGCCTCTCCCCCGACACAACTTGCCTTGTATACCTCCTTGCCTTTATCCTATGGCTGTTCTGTCACCTTTCTGTTACTGGACAGGAGCCTGGCCCTGAGCGGGCCTGCCTAGAGCCAGCTGTAGAGTGTGGGTTCTTGACTTGTGCAGGAAAGCCTTCACAACACGAGTCCAGGTGACTGTGAAGATGCATGTGTTAGAGCTAGGGAAGTGAAACAAGGAAGGGCTTAGCATAGAGGAAGCAACAGGAGAGCCCAGGGTGGGCTGCCTTAGCTCACTGGGAGGTCAGAGAAAAGGGGGCTCTTGGGACAGGTTCAGGGGGTCAGCCTAGGACAAGCAGCCAGGTGCCTATTGCCTTAGAGTTTAGGAGATGCGTGCCTGTGGGGAAAGAAGGGAAAGGGAATGGCATGGGCTGCTCCACAGAGGGAGAGCATGCCCACTGGGTATTTTGTCTTGAGGCTTTTCTCTCTTTCTTGCAGGCAGAAGTCTTAGAAGAGGTCTCAGGGAAGGGTTTCAGGGTAGTCATCAGTTCTCCAGGTGGGCCCTTTTAGGGTTATGGTCTTCACTGATTGGTCAGTGGCAGGGCAGGGGGGTCTTTAGTCATTGCATGCAGTTGGCTCTGGCTTAGCCCTCCTGGTTTTGCTGTTTTTCTGGGCCTGGAGCTGAAACAAAACTAAGGCATGGATGTTATCTCCAGGGAGGAAAGGCCTGGGGAGGAGAGGTTACCCTGGGGGCCAGGCCCTTGTTTTCCCAGTTTCACCCCCTGCTGGGCACTGGGGGCTTCCTCCCTGGTGACCATCTGGCCCTGGCTGTGAATTGCTCGGCCCTTGTGTTCAGCTCTCTGTCTCAGTTTCCCTGTTCCACTAGCCAAGGACTTTTCCTAACTTCTCATTTCTCCCCTGACTCCATCTGTCCGACAAACTAATCCTTCGTGACACCACAGTAAAGGGCCACCTCCTGCAGGAAGTCCTCTGTCACTGTCTCAGAGCAAGGCTGAGCTGCTGCAGCACTTGTCCCAGCTGGTGGATCCGAAGCCATCTGCTTTCCGGAAGCAGAGCCCTCCCCTCCTCACCATCTCTCGTCTGGGTGACTGCGGGCTTCCTGGTCTCACTCCTGCTTCTGCCCCACCCCCCACCCCCTTGGCTGGTTTCCCACTCAACAGTGAGAGCAAACCTTTGAAAATGGAAGTCAAGTCATATGACTCTCCTCCTTAAGCCCCCCAGTGGCTCCCATCTCCCTGAGTTCCTTGACTTACGTTGTCTTGCCCCCTCCTACCTCTCTGAGCTTGACTCCCACCCCTTTGGCTCCAGTCTCCTCTCTGTTCCTCAAACACAGCGACTCTGCCTCCTCCGGAGACTGTGCACTTCCTGTCTTCTACTCTCTCTTCAAATGACTCTCCCCATGGCCTCCCTCCTTAAAATGGGTCTCCTGGTTATTCAACATCATGATACCTTCTTTTTCCTTCAGAACATGTATCAAATTACTCTCTTGTTTCCTAGGCTGTACATTCCATGAAGGCAGAAACGATGTTTATCTTCTTCCACAGTTAACTCGCTGCACACATAAGGCTAAATAGGAGTTTATTAAATAACCATACTGGACGACGTTGTGACTGGTTTGTGCACATGTTTGTCTGTCTCACTGGTCGGTGAGACCCTCAAGGGCTCCTATTCAATAATATATTAAATATCTAGTTTTTGATTATTCATCTCTCCCCATTCAAACGGAAGCTCCATGAAGACAGGGATTTTTGTTCATTACTGTATTCTCTGCGCCTAGAACAATGCCTGGAAAATAGCAGTTGCTCAATAAATATTTACTGAATGCGGAAATGCAGGAAAGTGGCCAGATTCTCTCTCTGTCCATAGCGCCCGCTAAAATCCAAGCCCAGGAGAACTCTCAGTGAATATGAGCAAAATGATGAATGGGTGTGTGCTAAGAATGTGTGCACTAACGGTGCCCGGATTTCTGGGGCTTGGACAAGGAGTTTGAGTGGATCTTATCTGTGTCTCACACACACAAACCTCCCTTGAGAGCCTATCAGCGGTGTCCAACCTTTTGGTGTCTCTGGGCCACATGAGAAGAAGAGTTGTCTCGGGTCACACATTAAATATATTGTGACACGTGATCACAAAAAATCTCATCATGTTTTAAGTAAATTACGATTTTGTGTTGGGCTGCATCCACAGCCATCCTGAGTCACCGGCGGCGGCAGTCTGCAGGTTGGACTCCCCTGGCCCCTAGATCTACAGGAAAGAAGTCTTACCTGGACGTGATTGCTCACAGCCATCTGGTGGTCACCTGGGGAAGTGCAGGTATTGTCAGTCCTGGGATGATGGTGACTTCTACGCCAGAATGGGAAAGCACGCTGGACTTGGCTACAGATAGCCCTGGCTTCAGATCCCAGTTCTGTCATGTACTGTGTGATGTGGGGCAACACTTTCTGCTTCTCCGGGCTTCACCTATGAAGTTGGAATGCAGGGCTGTTGTAAGCACTGGGCTCTGGTTTGGCACCTGTAGGTGGGGCTGGGGAGGGTGTTGATGGTGGGGAGAAGCAAGGAGGCAGGGCAGGGCAGAGGGAATGAGGAGGAGCAAGAAGGAAGGGCTGCTCCTTCCTCCAGAAGGCAAATCTCTGGGGAGGAGAGGCCTGGTTGGCAATGCCGGCCTCAGCTGCCCTGCTGGCATGGGGCGGTTTTGGAGCATGAGAGTGCGTGTGTGAAAATCCACAGGCTCACTGAGTCTCTTGGGTCTCCGGGTTTCTCGGGGCTAGAAATATCACCGCACTCTTTTCCTCCCCGGCTGCCTGAAGATTGACCTCTACCACGAACGACACAGTCGCTGTCAGGATCAGGAAGTTCTAGAAACATCTTCTTCAATGTCCTTCCCTCTGGGAAGGCAGCAGTACCTGAGACAGAAATTTGGGACAAACTAGCCAAAATGTACAAGACCGCACCAGATGTCATCTTTATATTTAGAGTCAGAACCCATTTTGGTGGTGGTAAAAAAAAAAATGGCCTTGACATAATTTGTGATTACTTCGTTTATGTAAAGAAAAATGAACTCAAACACAAGCTTACAGCCATGGCCTCTATGAGAAGAAACAGACCTTAAGAAAACAGTGAATGGAACGCACGCACAGAATGAAGACGGTCAGGGCTACGGGAAGGGCCCATGTTGGTGCAAAAAGAAGTGGAGATTCTGCAATGACTTCATCTGTGGTAATTGTGCAGATTTGTTATGAGATAATTAGTAAACTATGAAAACATTTCAAAATAGCAGAAGATAGTCTACTATATACCCCTTTTGTGCCAGGCTCCCAGCGGCTCTCACCCCTCTGAGACCAGCTGGACAGCCGTCGGGACCCAGCTCTGATGGGGGAGAAAGTGGATCCTAAGTCCTGGCGCACTGATGCCCCTGGGTTCTCCTTCTTTGACACCCCCCACCTTCCTCGGCACCATGGGTGTTACTACTCCCTGTTTTCCTTCTCTTTCCCCAGATGTTGCTTTTTTTAGTTTAGTTATCTAGTCAACCTCTATTTGTTGAATGTCTCCCACATGCCAGGCACTGTAGGGGATGCTAATCTAGGATGGAGCTCAGGGAAGCCTGTTTCGGAAGAAGTAACTTGGGTGAGGAGACCTTAATGCAGTGGAGGGTTCTGTTATAGATAGAACAGCCAGCGCAAAGGTCCAGAGACAGGAACACTGTCATCCACAGTCTGTGCCCTAAATGCTGGGGTTCCCTGAGGCCCTTCACTCTCTGCTCCCTCCCCTAAGTGATGCCATCTACCCTGGAACCTCAGTTACTCCCTGCGTACCTCTGCCTCCTGGGTGTCCTCCATGTGTCAGACACACTATCGGCAGCCCACACAGACAGTGCTGACAACGTGCCAGGCCCCTCCCGACCATCCTATGAGCTAGATAATAACATGGTCCCTTTCTTATTGATGAGCAAACAGGCACAAAGGGTCTAAGAAACCCACCCAAAGTCACACTGCAAGGAAACGGAGGAATTGGGGTTTGAGTCCAGTCTACATTCCTGACCATCGCCACCTGCTAAGCACCCTAAACTCACTGTATCCAACCTAAAGTGTATTATCTTCCTTAACCCTGTCCTCTCCTCTTCCCAGGTACCCTGCCACTAGCTGGTCACCTCCTTCCTCCTTCCCTACCCTGACTGTGAGAACTGCAGTGGTCCTGTGTTGGGGGAGAAGTCAGGTGGGGCCTGGGGACCTGGGTCCCTCTGGTTTCCTAACCTGCCCCCTGCCCCCATTCCATGCGGCCTGGGTGATGCCAACGAGGATCAAAGCTAGAGACAGGGAGGAAGAGCAGCCCGCTCCTCTCCCCCAGGACTGGCCACATCTGACCCATCTGGAGAAACCCGGGACTAAGGACAGACAGGGTTGGGGAAGGTGGAGCTCCTTCTCCATGCCCTACCTGCCAGGATGCCTGCGATGGGAAGTTGAGAGTGGCCTGCCCTGGGGTTGAGCTGCCAGGTTTTCTGCTTCCAAGTTCTTCCTGGCTTCCCCTCTCCAGCTGCTTCGGGGAAGTGACCCCTCATATCCACGCACGCTGCTGGCTTTCCAGATCCTTGAATAAATAATTCAGATTTTGAAATCTGGCCAGGCTCCGCCTCCCCGCGCTGTGAGGGTGCCATCAGGCAGCCATGAGTGAGGTCACCCAGTTGCTTATCCCAACCTCTGCATCACAACCTCTGCATCACAAAGACCTGCCCAGTCCAGACCCTCTACCCTGTCCCCTCACCCCGGGGCCCTCTCCCCACAGCCACCTGGTATCTTTATTCCAGGACCACACAACCCTCGTCACTTAGGTAGCTTTGTCACCTCAGTACCTCAGCACTTGTGGCAGGGTTATGGTGACCTGACATCCCATCACTGCACAATCCATCTTCCCTTGCCACTACCTCTGCCAGCCTGGGATCTCTGAATCCCATCATGCCAGTCACTCTCACACTGGTATGGTTGCCCCGGGGGCTCCCCTTTCTACGTCAGCGTCCCTCAGCCAGCATCCCCCAAGATTCTGTCACCATGCTCATACCGTCACTGCCACCCACCTCCCTGCTCCCTTGTGTTCCTGTCACCATCACCTCAGAGCTCTGTCATCTTCACTGGGGACACCCATTCAGCCCCATCACTCGGTCTCCATCACCTGAATTTCATCAGCCTGTCTTTACCAGTCGAGGGTCCCACAGCTTATCCGGGTCCCCTTTGCGCTGCCCTCCCCCAACCGCATCCCCTACAGCCTCTCTGAGACTTTTCCAAGACTGCCCACCTGTGCCCCCAAAACCCCCGACCCGCAGAGGGCGCCGCGTCAAGGACAGCGCCGGCCGAGTCGGAAGGGGCGGGGCCGCGGCCACGGTCCCTTTTTATGAATGGGGGAGCAGGCGGTGCGAGGCCTTATTACTATGCCGCGCGACGCTCTCTGCGCCCCATTGAGGCGCGCCCATTGGTTAGCCGAGGTGCTGACGTCACCAAACCGGTGGTCGGGGGCGGGGCGAGGCGGGGTGACTCACGCCGCTTATCCCGTGGCCGCGGGGGCTAGTCGGGGTCCGCTCACACCCTGCGCTGCCCAGACCTGAGTGGAACCTTCTCGCGCGGCCTGGCCGCGACCAGTCCCGAGAGGTGAGTAGCGGTCCCCGCCGCGGTCACCAGGCGTCCGGGAGGGCAAGCAGGTTGCTGGGGAGCTGGGCCGGCGGTCAGGCTCCCAGCGACGGGCCAGGGTCGGAGGTCAAAACCTGAAACCCAGATTCTGGGCTAGCAGGTGAAGCCCAGTGTCCCGGTACTGAGCTCCATCAGCGGGATGACCCGACGCAGGGTGAGCACTCCTACAGGAACCCGAGGCCCTGGAGGGACTGATGGTTATCTGAGGTTGGTCCAGCAGGAGGCGGCTGGGACAGGGATCTAGGCGTCCGAGGAGGCGGAGGTGTTTTAGTTAAGGGATCCAGACATCCAGGCAGGAGGGGTCTGACTCAGGTATCCCGGCTTCCAGCAGGGGATATGTGTTCCAAAGACCCAGAGGTGTAGCCAGAAAGAGGAGTCTGGCTGGGTAGAGGTCTGGGCAGGTACGTGTTGCGGGGAGGGGCTGCTGAATTTCAAGGTGTTGTTATCCCAGGAGTGCAGAGTCGGGGCAGCGGGAGCTTCACGCACACTCCCTGGGGGCGGGGTCTGGGGCTGGCATTTCTGAGAATCCTGAAGGGTCTGGTGCGCCTCAGAAACTGAGCGTCATCCTTCCTGATAGGCGGGGAGCAGAACTGCCCTCAGCCTTAAGATGTGTTTCCCTTCCCCAGTTCTGGCCTTTCCCAGCATCTCCTGGATCTTACTAGCCCCATCCCTTTATGGTAGTCCTTCATCTGGTTCTCCTCTGGTCACACGCGCGGGAGGAAGAGGCCTGCGGGACCCAGGGAGTTGGAAGGGAGATGTAGAGACCTAGGACAGGGATTCCCTGAGGGCATGGGAGAGGACAAAGGTATCTGGGAAGGAGCTCTGGGGCATAAGTGGGGGACAAGACATTGGGACCCAGCTAGCTATACTGAGAGACTCCCACCAAGTATCCGGATATGCACTTCAGCTCTTGCAGATCCTTCTACCTGGCTTCTCACAGGGCCTTTCTCCTACAGGTACCATGCTGTGGGGTGCAGGCATCCCCCTGGCCTGGCTCTCCACCGGCCCCGACAACACGAATGTGAGCAGCATGGGCTCCGCAGAGGGGCCCACAGGCCCGGCTGCACTGTTGCCCTCACCCAGGGCTTGGGATGTGGTGCTGTGCATCTCAGGCACCCTGGTGTCCTGCGAGAATGCGCTGGTGGTTGCTATCATTGTGGGCACTCCTGCCTTCCGTGCCCCCATGTTCCTGCTTGTGGGCAGCCTGGCCGTTGCAGACCTGCTGGCAGGCCTGGGCCTGGTCCTGCACTTTGCTGCTGTCTTCTGCATTGGCTCAGTAGAGATGAGCCTGGTGCTGGTTGGTGTCCTGGCGATGGCCTTTACCGCCAGCATTGGCAGCCTACTGGCCATCACTGTAGATCGCTACCTTTCTCTGTACAATGCCCTTACCTACTACTCAGAGACAACGGTGACTCGGACCTATGTGATGCTGGCCCTAGTGTGGGGGGGCGCACTGGGCCTGGGGCTGCTGCCTGTGCTGGCTTGGAACTGCTTGGACACCCGGGTCACGTGCGGTGTGGTGTATCCACTCTCCAAGAACCATCTGGTGGTCCTGGCTGTTGCCTTCTTCATGGTGTTTGGCATCATGCTGCAACTCTATGCCCAGATCTGCCGCATCGTCTGCCGCCATGCCCAGCAGATTGCCCTCCAGCGTCACCTTCTGCCCGCCTCCCACTACGTGGCCACCCGAAAGGGCATTGCCACACTGGCTGTGGTGCTTGGCGCCTTTGCTGCCTGCTGGCTGCCCTTCACCGTCTACTGCCTGCTGGGCGATGCCCACTCCCCACCCCTCTACACCTATCTCACCCTGCTCCCTGCCACCTACAACTCCATGATCAACCCCATCATCTACGCCTTCCGCAACCAGGACGTGCAGAAGGTGCTGTGGGCCATCTGCTGCTGCTGTTCCTCTTCCAAGATCCCCTTCCGGTCGCGTTCTCCCAGTGATGTCTAGTCGCAAGCTGGTGGACCTTCAACCCTGATCACTACAGAATTCCAGAATGTCAGGTCCTCCAGGACTACGTTCCAACCTCCCCAGCTCCACACCCGCGAGACCCAGCTGGTTCTGGAGTTCTAGGACATTGGGTGTTTCACAGGATTCTGTTCAGGTCCCTGCAGGGCCCAGCTGGCTCCATGGTTCTAGAATGTTCAGATGGTCAGGGTTCCACTCAGAAGTGTCCCATAGCCCAGCTGGCTTGGAGTTCCAGAATGCTGCTGGGTGTTTTACCGTGCCATTTAAGTCCCTGGGCTTCTCCCTGACCTTGACCATGTCACTTTTTAGTTTCTGAGCTAGAGTCAGAGATGTTAGCCACTCAGTTGCCTAGATAGGAGAAAGAAAAAAAGATTTATCTATATATATGTGCACATACAGAGAAGTTATCTATTATTTATTTATTTATTTATGGATTTATTTATGGGTATAAGGGGAAAAAAGAGACCAACACCTTGAAATCCAGGCCATACCAGGGTACCCCAGTTCCCACACCCCCATTTCTGACCTCAGTTCCTAGACGGGGGAAAGGGAGAAAGAAAAAACACGTATTTTGTTAATTTTGCTTATTTTTTATTGAGAGATCATAGAAACCAGAGCCTTCTCCCCAGACCTGCCCCTCTGGGGTTTGTGAGGGGAACACACCAGCCTCTGGTTTTTTATTTTTTTAAGAAGCCATCTCACCTGAGCAACCGAGAATTCCTCTGCGCTAGGGGCCTGCTGCCCTCTGGTGGCGTTTTTGGGGAAACCAACCTGGCCAAGCAGCCAGGACCTAAGGTGGCAACCCCAACTCGACGCCAGGCTGGCGTCCAGCGCCACAGCCATTGCCTGGGAGCCAGGCCTCACCCTGAGGTGCCCTAGAGGAGGCAGGATGCGAGCCAACACCTGACCCCTCTGCCAATCTGGGTATAGCCCCCAGCGCATTCCCTATTCCTGCACCTGACCCAACCCTCAATAAAAAATGATTTTGTAATAAATGTTTCTTTCTGTGTGTGTGGAGGGAGTGGCGTGGGGCCTGATATGGGAAGGCATGGAATGGGAGGACTAACCCACACTGGTGCCTGTTGGGGGACATGGGAAGCTGGAAATCCAGAGTGGAGTGTGGCTGGCAGGTGACACAGGTGACACTCCCATCCCAGGATGGCAATCTGATGGGCCCCACTGCTCAGACGCAGGCCCTAACCCTCATCTGCCCCTGGGGGACAGGAACCAGGATGCTGGGCCCTTCTTGAGTTGAGGTTGCCCACATTCTGCCCACATTAGCTTTAGTTTGGGGCTTCGGCATGGAGTGTATACTCAAAGCACATCAATTTCCTGAACAGCAGCCCCTCCTAATCACGGGTATGTACCGTGTGCTGGGCCCTGTGCTAGGTTACAGCGCGTGTTACCCCATTTATGCCTAGCAAGCCTCCTGGGACACAGGCAGTATCTTCTCCATTTTACAGGTAAGAAAACTGAGGCTGAGGGAGTATTGGTGACTGGCCCAAGGGCACACGTTCCCAGAACCTGAGCTCTGGCCACTGGCCAATGGCCTCTCATCTCCTTTCCTCCCAAGCCTGGGACCTAGGACATTCTGGACTCTGCTTTGTATTGGGGTTCTTTCTCAGAGCCAGCACCCACATTTGGGAGGTGGTTGGACGAGGTCTAATCATTCTGAAGCTGGAATAGCTTATTTTTCATGTGAAGTGGAGTGATGACAAGTATGTCCCTCTGAAGACATAAGTGTGCAGGACCTTGAGTTAGGGGTTTTGGAATCAGAAATGACGTGTCAAAGGATAAAAAAGAAAGAAAAGAGAAAAGAGCCTTGCCTGGTGTAGCTCAGTGGATTGAGTGTGGGCCTGAGAACCAAAGGGTTGCTGGTTTGATTCCCAGTCAGGGTACATGCCTAGGTTGGGGGTGCCCAAGAGGCAACCACACATTGATGTTCCTCTCCCTCTCCTTCTCCTTCCTTTCCCCTCTCTCTAAAAATAAATAAATAAAATATTTAAAAAGAGCCCTGGCTGGTGTAGCCTCAGTGCATTAAGCATGGGCTGCGAACCAAAGGGTCACCAGTTTGATTCCCAGTCAGGGCACATGCCTGGGTTGCAGGCCAGGTCCCCAGTGGGGGCCACGTGAGAGGCAACCACACATTGATGTTTCTCTCACACATTGATGTTTCTCTCCCTCCCTTCCCCTCTCTCTAAAAATAAATAAATAAAATCTAAAAATATATATAGTTAAAAAGCGAAAAGAAACAATGTGTTCACCAGGCAAGGGCAAGAACAGGTTTGGGGTGTGGCTGAAGAGGAAGAGCTGGTGGAGAGCAGGCCTGGCTGGGCTGCACCGGGCTCCAGTCTCAGCACAGTGTGGGGAGGCCCCAGCAGGGAATCACCCTTATCTTCTCTCCCCACCTTCCTGGAAGGTCCCTAGGAAAAGACCCCCACTCATCAAGCTTTGGGCCAAACATTTCACACAATATCACAGGACTCATTGGGTGGTACTATTGCTCTCCCCATTTTTTAGAAGAGTAAGCAGAGGCTCTGAGAGTAAGAGCTTAAATTCTAGCTGGGGAAGATAGTAATAAAGAGCTAAATTTAAAAATATGGTACTATCAGAGAGTGATAAGTCCTCTGAGAAAAATGAGGTAGGGAAGAAACACAGGGAGTATGTGTAATCTTTAAATGAGGGTGCCCCAGAAACACCTTACTGAAGTAAAGAGCTTACTGAAGCATTTGATTGCCTAAAGTTACACAGCTCATAAGAAGTTGAGCTGGGATTTGAACCCAGGTCCATTTGATTCCAAGTCTGTTCCTTTCCTGGGTGAGGGAGTGGGTTTCAGGAGCAGCTCAGAAACAGCACATAAGAAAACCAGGACAGGGAGCCCTGTCTCTGGCTGGGGAAGAGTTAGGGGTCTCCAGGATACCCCTACACCTTGGAGAAGAGTGGTGGAGGGAAGGACCTCCTTACTGCCACTGCCTCCCCATGCTCCCCAGGAGACCGCACCAAGACCAGAAGGAGAGGGACCAGTGCCCAACCTACCCTGGGTGGGCTCTGCCCTTGGCTTCTGCATCCAGCTTCCAGCTCCAGCGCTCAGCAGGGCTTAAGGTTGGCCAGCCTCTATCTTGGGGTGGGGGCTGTGGTGGGCCCCAAGCTGTGAATCCCCTGCTATCTGTCTGGGTGCAGTTGTGTAGATATGAGGTATTTCTGGGGGCCTGCATCTGGAGTCTCTGCCCTGGATCCCGGGCCCACCCTGAGGGATGTCCGAGTCTACCTGGGGGTTGAAGCTCGGGTGCCCATGTGATGGCTTCTCCCTCCTCCCAGGTTCTTCAGATACACCCCCGATCTCCCTGTGTACCACCAGGAAGCTTCCTCAGCTCAGCTCTCATGTAGCTGTGAAGATGTGGTGTCTACAACACACTGTGCTACACTTCCCTTGAGTAAACATTTATAGAGGAGTCTTGCTTTCTTTGTGAGAATGGGGGCCCCTGAAGGCAAGGCTGTGAGTCTTCCCTCCAACTAGGGTCCCTGAGAGAAGGGACATGTCTGCGACCTTCAACTGAAGGCTTCTATGCCTCTTGCAGCCTTAGACTCATCTGGTGCCCAGCCTGGGGCTGCTCAAGACAGCATGCCCGTGTGTGTGTGTGTGTGTGTGTGTGTGTGTGCGCGCGCGCACGCGTGCGTGCATTTGGGGGGTGAGTAGCTAAGACCTCCAGCCTCTGCATCTGCCAGTTTTCCAACCCCATGTGCAGCTGGGCTCCCTGGACTGGAGGAGGCAAAGGCTGAGGCCCAAAGCCCTGCCTTCTTGCTGGAGTAGGTCCTGGGTGGAGGTGGGGACCGTATCTCCTCCCCTTCTTCCCAGGTCCTGTGTCGGGAAGGGGGGCAGCCCCTGAGTGCTGAGCCCCTGCTGGGGCCATGACCGCCTCTCCCTGCATTAAGTGAGGAGACAGCAGCTATTAATATAAGATGAGTTCACGGGCTCACAGCTTCCACAGGCTGGAAAACAGGCTCTCGGGGCCGGGGGCTGCGGCAAGGCTCGTCTGTCAGATTCTCTCCTGGAGCCTGCAGCCCCCCAGCCCCGCATCCCCCTGCTCCCTACATGCTGAGACCTGGGCGTACACAGGCACATGCATACAGGCACGTACACACAGACATACACAGGCAACACACACAGGCACACACGTGGGGGTCCAGGCCCCTGGCTGTTCAGAGAACACACACATGCACACTCACCCAAACGTGCATGCATAACCATATGTATCTGCACACTGGTACATTTGTGCACACAGATATATTATTGCACACATGTATACAGACCATGTCAACTTCATGTGCACATGGTTGCTTGCAGGAACACACACTTGCCCTTGCACACATGTATACACACAGAGACTTAGCCTTGTATACATGTGTGCACATGGGTTCAGATATGCTCACATATCCAGATCCATTTGCACATCATTGCACATCCAACATATATACAGACACGAAAGTGCACATGTGTATACAGATGGCATCCACAGTCACGTACACACATTTGCATACAGGGCATTTAATGACTTGAAGGCCTGTACGTAACCCTTTGCACACAGTGGCACAGGCTTCCCACTGCTGCCAATGCTCTGCAATCATGAATTCACAGGCGGACCCTCGGTTTCTAGCACCACCGAGCTGGTTCAGCCTCCCCTCTCTGCCTCTCCCCTCCCCCAGCCTCATGACAGGCAGCTCCAGCTTCTGCCAACCCCAATGCCTGCCTTCTGGCTTCCCGTCCCCCGGGGGTCCCCAGATCCCTGATTAACCCCTTCGCTAATTGGCCACCAGCCCCTTGACTTTGCTGCAGGCCTTCTCAGGAGCTGGGAGCGAGAGGCTGCAAATTGGCCAAGCAGGATGGATCTGGGGAATAGAGTGCAGGGGCAGGGTGGGGGTGCTGTAAGCCCAGTGCCTGGCTTTAGCCAGGCAGGGTACCCCCTACACCAGGGCTGGCGGAAATACTGACATATTTTCTTGGGAGGTCACATGTACACAGTCCCAAGACACCATCCCTTCACGCACCTCTACACACATACCGGTTGTGTGCATGGGCATGCTCCACCCACTTCTTCACATAAATGAACATGAACATTTGCACATATCCCAGTACACTCATGAACAAACCCAGTAGGCATGCACGCAAAGCTTACATGTACATAAATGCACCTGGCCAGATATGCTGAGACCATTCATACATGTGTATCCAAACACACTTCACCTAAATGCACAAATGCAGTCACGTGTACAGGCTTGCAAACATACTTACATGTAACACATGCCTATGAATGTGCTTCTAAGTATAGTTGCAGGCATGCACGACCATACACCCACATGTGAGCACACACCGTGGAGACGAGGTATGCACGTGCACCCCACTCACATGTGTGTAAATACTTGGGTGAACAAGCTACCAGGTGACTGCAGCATAGGGGAAACCCTTGTAGCCTGTCTCTGGCTTTGCAGAGGAAAAGAAAGCTTAAGGTTGGTGCAATCTACTCGTGGGGGTGGGGAGTGGCAGAACCCACTCAGATTCCGAGCTGCCTTTCCTACCTCCACGTTAATGCCTAAGCCTGGGACTTCCTCTGAGTTCCCCTCAGCCTTCTCGGCTTCCAGACAGAAAGGTGGAGCTTCTGGCTTTAGCCTCTATAGCTCCTATCTCCTTGGCTCTGGGCCCAAGCCCACAAGGGGTTCTACTCTCATGCAGGCAGCCAGTGCATTGGAAAGAAGGCGGTTACTATTTCCATGCCTGATGCCAACTTGCTGTGTGACTTTGGGGAAGTAGTTGTGCCTCTGTGCCTCATTTCCTCAACTGTAAAAATAGCAATAAAAAGCTTTGTGTTGGTAATCCTCCAATAGACTGGTCTGAGGAGGCCATGCGGTCGTGTTTATGGATGCCTTACGCAGGCACAGGTGCAGGCGCAGGCATCTGGGGGGAGGTGTTAGTTCCCAAGATGGAGTGGATGGGCCTGCCTACATCATCACGATCAACTCCTCATTGAATAGGCGAGGAAGCTGAGGCCTAGGGAGGGAGCAGTAAAGTGGGAGCTTAAGGACCTGACCTTTGACCTCAGCCAGTCTGCTCTTCTTTCCAATGTAATGTGTACACAGTTGCCAAGGTAAGGGAGGAGGTACTGTACCGACGTTTCTATCCTGAGATTTCTCTGGGGGGGTGAAAGGCTTTTGGTTTTTTTTTCCCTCCAGTTTCAGAACCCCCTCTACACACCCTCCTCTCCTGGGGCAGAGGGGCAGTCCATGGTGAGCACCTGAAAATGCTCTCAGCCTCGTGATCTAGGAGGGAACTAGCTGACAGCCACCCCCAGAACTTAAAGGAGCCAGACCGCCCTGGCTACTGGGCGGCCAGGAGGGGGCAGTGAGGAACTGGCAGTGCGAAGGGCGGGGTGGCTCCCGAGCACTTTGCCTGCAATTATGTGTATTCCTGTAACTGTGTGCGAGTCTGTGTCCTTGTTGGCACAAGAGCAGGGCTCTGCATGCAGTGTGCAAGTGTCCCTGGGCCTGGGTTCTCAAGTGTGCCCACTGATGTGCTTGTTTGTGTACACACGTGCATAAACGCGTGCATCTGAACAGGTGTGTGTGCTGTACTAAGCAGGGCGTGTCTGTGGGAAGCCCCGGACTACACCTAGGGGAAGATTAGGGTACTTTCAACTCTGAAGGTCTACAATGGCTAGGCCCTCAGTCAGGACTGCTTGATTTGAAAACAAAAGCAAAATGAACCATTACTTGTAAAACTGGGCACCAGGAAGCGGGCAGACAAGAAGGGAAAACCTTTAACATGCCCCTTGCAACACCAAAGACCATGATTCTGGATGGATAGCTTCCGAAAGCTGGTTAAGTTGCATGGTGAACAGAGCACCAGCTCCGGCTGGAGACCCGCATCCGACTGTGGCTCTGCTCCTGGCCAGGTACGTGATCTTAGGAGGCAAGGTCACTTTACCTCTTTGAACCTGTTTTTATCAAGTGTAAAATGGGGGCCCTTGCATCGTAAGGCTGAAATAAAGTGGATGCAGTTTGGGACAGGTAGTAGGTACTCAGTAAATGCTCATTCTTCTCTCAGGATTAGCCCAAGAGGTGAAGCGACTTGCATAGGGTCACAGCTCCCAGTGGAGAAGCCAGAATTCAAGTGCAGGCCTCCTGCTTCCCAGAACCACATTCCTTCCCTCCAATTCCCCAGCAAGGGCGGCTCCAGACACCACCATTTTGTCTTCTCCCAGGGCGGGCGTCTGGCTGCTTGTCAGTCACCGGCCTTGGGAAGCCAAGTGCTGACTAAACACAGGCCTGAGCAGGAGGGTGGAGCGAGGGGCTCCACAGGGGCGAGCCGGCTCCCGCGCCCCCTCCCCTGCACCCCCACCTCCAGCGATGAGCTCAGAGCGGCTGGCGCAGCAGTTGCTGACAATTCAAAACTTCTGCTCCCTCTCCTGGGACGCCAGTGGGTGACTCGCTGAACAGACCTGACCAGCAGTCACCAACCCTACTCCCGCCCCTCTCCCGGGCCACCTCACAGCTTCTGCTTGGGCCTGGAACTGGGCCGTCTGTTTGTAAGTTACCCCCAGGGACAGTTACCCGCAGCAGCTGCGTTCAGAACCACAACTGCTGCTTCCTGGGTAGGACATTTTTGGGGGTCAGAATAGAAACTCAGCCCCCTCACCAGGGAGAGGGGCTTGCATCAGCCTAAACCTTTCCTTGGATTCCATTGCAAATTGCTCGATATAAGGGAAGCTGCTTGGGTCTGAGGCAGACAGGACGCCGGCCAGATGCTGGGAGGCAGCATCGGCACTAGGCCCGCACTCCTCTTCCGCCCGACCCAAGGAGCTACCAGCAGTTCCCCTCCCCTGGCCCAGCACACTCTCTCAGCTGAGGGGAGCCTGGGGATCTGCACCTCTAGGTCCCTCAGTTTCGGCTTCCTCCTAAATCAAAACGGGTTCTGGCCTTCATCCCCACCTTCCGAACAGGGCGCACCACCCACACCAGACCTCCCTCTAGAGCTCTGGCCGCGACCTGTGACTCTCAATATGACCCCCTTCTAACCACTTCTCCCATTAAAAACACACACACCAGAGGTGGCTGAGTGGCTACAAAGATTTTATCAAATTATTTAAAATATTGGCTTGTATACAGTTACATGGAATCTTCAGGTCACTGGGGAGCTAACATGGTATGCACATGAGCCTGGCACGGAAGCAAATGGGACCAGGCTGGGAGCCATGGGGCTTTAAAAAACTGGACATCCTTCCGGGGACCTGAGTAGTAGGGCAAAGGGAAAGGGTCACTTCGGGGTTTGGCTGAAACCCACTGCTCAGATCTCTACTTGAAGCTCCTTCCCCATCCTTGGGGAAAAGGGACCCATTTTCAGACTGTATCCCTACTACGTGTGTGCTCACTCCCTGAAATCTCGATGTGGCAAACACACCCAAGAGTCCACTGGAATAGGTCCTTATAAATATGTTCATATCAGAGGAAAGAAGGCACTTTGGGAGCATTATGGCTCACTCTCCTACACGTACATCACTCTAGACAGTAAGTAAAAACTGGTTAGTTTTTCAAGCAAGTCAGCTGAGTAAAGTCAGTAACATCGTCCCTAGCACTCGCTGAGGCAAGGTGTGTGTCTGCGAAACACCTGGTCCCCAGGTCAGCAGGACCCCAGTAGAGCTCAGAGCCTGAGGCCCCTAGGAAGGCTGACTGGCCTCCCGAGCAAAAGCCCCTGGCCTTAGGGCACTGTCCCATCCCCAGGCCCTCAAGTCAGGTGAGGGGCTTTGCAGTGGGAGGCATGCTGAGAGCAGAGCTAGGACACGATGGGAATGCTTAAGCAGGGTCACCAAAGCCACAGAGACCTCAATCTGTCCAAGCTGGCGCTGCAGAGCCGGAGGATCGGCGCCACGGGAAGAGATTTCACATTAGCCCTGACAACACCGCCTCAGCTCTGCGGTGACATTGGCCAGGGTCGTTTCTGAGGGCGCTCAAGCTTCCGGAGGCAAGCTGGAGCTTGGGCTGGCTGCTCTGAGCTTCCAAGGGATCAAGAGCCTGCCCCCTCCCGGAGGCTGCTCCTTTGGAATGTACTCATCTCATAACCGAGGCAAAGCCACCGGTCACTTCTAACACTGCCTGTCGGTTGGAAGCTGGGCCCCGGGGCCACAGGAATGGGGACAGGTCCCCTGGGCTGAGCAGACCAGGAAAGGAGGTGGCTCGTTGGCTTCAGTGCTTGAGTCCTTATGGGCCCAGTATAAATAATCACTAAACTTTGCATTCTACAATTACAAGAGTCCAAAGACACATGATTACCTGCATAGAGTCCTTTATCATCTTAAAGGGCTCTAGGTTTAAAGAAACATTGGGGGGGGGCGGTGCGCATATGCATAAGTAGAGCCCAGAGGGCCTCTCAGCTGACTGGGCCCCAGCCCACCCCCCAGCTGAGGAGGCTTCCCAAGGCCGGCTGCTACAAAGCTCCGAGCTTGGCTGCATAGATTTTAATGAGAGCGTCAGGCAGAGCTGTGCTGTTGCTCTCCGGGACTTGCAGATCATTACCAAACCAGCTGTAGGATGAGAACACAGCACATCGAAACCCTAGGAGGTCACTGAGCTAATGATCTAATCCTACCTTCTGCAAGCAGTAACCCCCCCTCCGCCCCCAGACCTTTCCATCCTGGACTGTCCATTCCAGAAGCCAGGCCAACTCCACCCCCTTCAAGGTCAGAATGGCACTAGCTCCCCCTTTTTCCGGAAAGGAGGGGGCTGGGGGTAATTTAGTCAAAGCCATTAGGCCCAAACCCTGGCCTGGCCAGGCCCCAGGACTCCTATTTGGGAGAACCACTGCCCTCTGCCTGTCTCTCCAACCCCTCCTGGGCTGCAGCCAGGGGCACCTTCAACGGCCATTTTAGGATTCTGAAAAATGTACCTTCAGCTTCCGAAGTGCAAGGTGGGAAGCAAGGGAGGGGCGCACACAGCCCGGTATGCTCAGCACCAGAGCCAGGTGCTGGCTCCGTGCCAGGGACGCCTGACCTGGGGAGAGGGAGGAGGGCACACTCCGGAGCAGTCCCGACAGGAGGGCACGCTGGCCCTACGAGCTCAGTCTCGGCCCTAGTTCAAGGGAGAAAGGCAGAGGGGGAGTGTTCAGCCAGGGCACAGCAGCAGTACCCATGATTACACACTCTCCTCAAGCCGGAGGGGTTTATGAAGGCTTTGGCAATTACTACAACCATTTGCTGTGCTGGGTAGAGGCAGATCCTGTTTCTCTTTGTTTCAGGGCTCTGAAAGCAGGAGAAGCCAGGAGAAGCCGGTTTCAGCAGAAGAGGCTACACAATAGTGAGGGCAGAAGAGAAGCCTCACTGCTGGCCAAAGCTGACCAGTTTTTTCTGAATAATAGCACCTGTGTCTTAGCTCTGGGAAAAAAGGGGGGTGGAGGGAAGGAACATCCCTGTGTGTAGTGAGGAGGGGAGCTGGAAACAAGACCCAGAGCCCCTCTGCTTTTCACCCTCCTCACGGCTGCCAGGCCCCCCAGGCAGCTACCTGCGGTGGCTGCCAGCTCGAGGGACTGAAGTTTCTACAGTTGGCAGAACCTACGCTTAAATTGGGGAAATAAAAGGGGGAGGAGTTGCAGAGGAATTGAAAACAGCACCTGTCAAAGCTGCCCACCCCCTTCCTTCTCTCACTACCTCTAGTTCCCCAGAGGGGCAGCTCCCAAGGCCACGTGGGTGGCTAGTGGTCGCAAAGGGGAAGCAAAGATTTCCAAGAGGCTACACAGAAGGGTCTGAGCAGCACTGATGAGCCTGGCACAGGCCCTGGGCCCTCCTGCTGGGACTGCCACCTATGGTGAGGTCTGGAGCAGCAGAGTCAAGGCCGCTCTGCCCAGGCTCTAGCAGGTGTCCACTATTTGGTCCCAGAAAGCACAGATGACTTGGAATCAGAAACCCTGGTCTCTAGCACTGTCACAATCCAACAGACCTTGAGCAAGTCAGTTCCCATCTCTAGACTTCAGCATCACGAAAAAGGCAGGACCAACTAGTCCCCCCATCCTTCCCATCCTGCAGTCTCAAGTCTTAAGCTTGGCTCCTGACATCCAGCAGAGGCCCAGATCCCTGTGTGTCAGGGCCAGTTTGGTCATAGGTATTAGAGGTCATAACTGGGCTACGGTGTCCAGAGGCATCTAATGGTGAGAAAAGGGCATTTAAAAGACACCCAAACACCACGCTCAGGAAAGCAGCCTGGGAGAGAGGCAGCCACCTCAGTCTTCAGAAAGGCATCATTTCTGGGCAGAGGGGTTGAGACTTTCTTTAGGGGTGTGATGGCTCCTGGAATAAGGGGGATCCAGATACAGAAACAGCCTAGCAAAAGGCAGCCTCACCCTGCTGACCACGGCAGAAGGGTGTGGCAGTCTGGCTGCTGGGGCATGCGGCCCGCGCTGACCTCTCAGTGCACGGGAAAGGGCCAGCTGTGTCCATGCAGGCTTTAGGGCCAGAAGGCAGCTGGCATTATTTGAAGTGGCTGAGGGAAAGGATTTGGGGAGGAGACCAGAGCTGAAAATGGCTGCTAGGGGAAGGCACCAACTCCAATTCAAACCCACTCAAAAGGATCAGCCTTGGGGTTTTCCCTTCTCTTCAATACGCAAGTCACTTGAAGGGGAGAGGGAACATCTCAGGGGCCCCATGGGGCCTGACCATGGGAGGTGGGAGACACATGCTGATTTGGAGGAAGCACTTGGATATATCTTTGGTAGCTTCAGGGAAGGCTTTGGCCCCTTGATATTCTTTTTTCCCCTCCCCCTTCCCCCCACGGGGCTGCTGGGGTAGGCGTCAAAGGCAGGTAGGAAGAAAATAGGTGGGAGCAGGCAGAAAGACTTAATCCGACCAGTCGTCCTCATCAAACTCGGAGGAGTCATCTTCTGAGTCACTGTACTCAACAGCGATTCGCCGGGACAAGATGGTGGCCACGTCGTTGCCCACGACATCCCGCTTCTCTTGTTCCTGCTGTTCCTCAACCTTGCGCAGCTGAAAGCCTGTGGGGGCGAGAGAACGGTTATGAAGAAGGTGAGTCAGTCTCAGAATCCATGCAGGACCGACGAAGGGGGAATGGCCACTGGCCGGCAGAACACGGGAAAGGGCAGCAAAAGAGAAGGACCCTCAGGAAAGGAAGAGGCAGGGAAAACGAAGGTTTATGAAATGGTGGCCCTGGTGCCATAGGTATGTCTGAAAGACAGCCTGTCGTCCTTCCCCGTTTCCAGCACTCAGGCTGGTGAGGATGGCACCTCTCACGAGGCTCCAAGCGGGGACTGGCCACCA